>JANHGL010015192.1:10809-90517 GCA_024611195.1 Ceyx melanurus | reverse complement strand
AAAAATAAAAACCATAAAAATAATAATATAAAAAGCTCGTTTAATCGATCCGATCGCTCGCAGGGCCGCGCTCCCGCACCGCGGCTCGGCTCTGCCGGCGTCGCCATGGCAACAGCTCCCGGCTCTCGGTGTGAGGCGGCCCCGCTGGCCCCGGCCCGGCCCGGCCTCGCCGGCACAACCCGGCACGATGGGAGCCACGGCCTGCAGGGAGGGCTGCAGGGATTCGCTTCGTGGCCGCGGGAGTCTGTGACCCCCAGCGCTAGCTAAAGGTGCTGCTGTTAGTGACCCAGCCGGTGCCGGGTCTGCGGCCCAGCCATATGTAATACACTATACACACTGGTATAGGTAACTGTTACCAGCCTAGCATTTCTGGAATTTTCCAGCCTTTCCACACACAGCAGTAGCAGGGCACCATCAGGGTCCTGAGGGAGAGGGTGTCTGTCCCCGCAGCCCTTGGCAGTTGGCGGGAATCACACATTCCCCACCCAGAGCCACTGAAAGGGGTGCGGGGTCCCTGCCATGGCAAGGCACTGACACCTGTGCAGGTGAGGCTGGCCAAGCTCTGTCAGCGTGGGATGCAGTCGGTGGTGAGCTGGGGCTGATGGTCCCCTCTGCACACAAGTGCCTGCGAGTCCTCATCCAGGTGACCCTGCTCTGGCAGGGGGGCTGGACTCCACGATCCTCCAGGTCCCTTCCAACCCCGAACACTCTGTGATTCCACGAGTGCCCAGTGGCTGCACTCAGCGTTTCGCTTCCCTCGGTTCAACAGACTTTGAATGCTCCAGGAAAAAAACAGGCGGCTTCTTTTTGTTCTTTTTGCCTTTCTCAAATAGCTCAGCCCTCTCCAACATGGTCAACCTTGGAAGTGGTGGAGGTGTCCCTGAGACTGAAGAGATGCCTATGGGGGGGTGAATGATGGGGCAGGGGGAGGATAAAGGACAATCTTTTGGAGATCACTGTGAAGAATCCAAGGAAGACAAAACTTGCAAACCTCTCCACCCCTTTCATCGGACAATATTTTTTTTCTATTTTATCCATAGTGAGCTTTATGGGATTCTCTTTTATTTTAGTCAGAATATTTCAGTTGTTCTCAGTCGGAGTTTGTAGGGTTGTTTTTGCATACACGTATATAGGAGAAACGTTTGTTCATAAATGTATATTAAAAAAGACAGTGAAACAATACTCCTGTGAATTTTGTTTCCAACAAGCTTCCAAACTGTCTGCAGAAGTCGTCTTGAAATCACTTTATATTTTTGAAGACTATTCACCTAGAGACCAGAAACAATAGACTGGGACTCAAATGATCCTTCACGTACAAACTGAATAGTGAATTACTACTCACAAAAACTCTTGATACACCATCCAGTCTGTAAGCAATACATAGGCTGAAATATATTCACACGAACAAGTCACAGAAGGATTTATACAGTGAATAAAGTTAATAGAAATTAAAATGTAATTGTCGATCAACCACAATCAGGAAAGAGAGCTAAATTCAACAAATCAGATGTTTGCAACTAATAGTTTTCCTAGGTCTCATGACAGATGTGGGTAAATGTTGACTTTCTAATTATGACAACAGAACGGAAGAGAGCTCTGAGAAATCAAAATTAACTAGTGCTTTTCCTGAGCTGGTGTCAGAATCTGCTGATACAGGTCTGGAGCATTGTTGAGAAATGTCACCAGGTCACAGACTGGGCTTTTTCCAACACATGGTCTATCAAAGTTGTGTGAAATCCTGACTGTCTTCTTATAAGGAAAAAAATAACAGTATCCTCCTTTAATATTACAGTTTGTTTGAAAAAGGGTTTGATATGGGAGATGTCAGGCAATCTCTCCAGCTGCATCACCTACTGCATCTCAAAGAGAAAACTGCACCATGGTGCTGTGAGTGGTGAGGTGGCCTTGCAGGTTCTCCACCCTGCCAAATGAAGGGAAACTTTCCATCAGGAGAGCTGAGGAGGCAGCCAAAATATTACCTGCCAGATCTGTCCTTGCATGGGGCTCAGTTCAGACTCAGAAATCATCAGAGGTGATATTGACCTTTCCAGTCCCAGATTCTTAGTTTGAAAGGAATTTCTGCACATGTCCAGAAGTGTTTAATCAATTGGCAGCACAGAATGATGGATCCACTGCAAGTTTTGTGTAAGGCAATCTAGATACTGTAGGTGCAAAATACATTTTGAAAGTCCCCCTTGTTCAGCATGATTTTTGTTGGTGGTGTTGCTCCAAGAGGCTGGTAAGGATACTACAGTTTTCCTCATGTTAATTCTAGGAGAAATTCCTTTGAAAATCCTCTACCATCAACATGTGAAAAAAAGGCTTTAAAACTGGGTGGAAGGATGATGTTCCTGTTTCACATCTAGGATTAATCAGGAAACATGCTTTGTATTGTGTCAAGATTGGACATTTTATGATACTTTCTTGTCATATACTCAGATCTCAAATATTTTGCACAAACCACTAACCTAAAAACAACCTAATATATGATGTTTTTATGAAAAATTCATTTTGACTTCAGTTTTCATTAAGCTTCAGTAGCCTTAATTTCCTGGCGCTTCAATTAAGCAGAATGATTTGACATTTGTGACACTTCCTTTCCAAAAACAGCTCCTGCAATGATAATAGAATGAAGTTCTTGCTTTGTGAACACTTCTGATTTTAACAGTTAGTGATTTTAGCATTTTTCAGAGCAAGGAAGAAATGTTTAACATCTCCTCTTGAGTGCTGGTTGTGTATGTACAGATTGGAGCCCTGGGTTACACCCAGCAGACAGGACTCCCACAGCTTAAAATCGCAGACCTGTAGCCAGCCCCAGTGGGTTATTTTCCTCCCACTCCAGAACACTTCCTAGAATTGCTGAAATTGTTTGTTTCTGAGTCTTCCGTGGTCCCTGTATCACTGAGCAATGGTCTCTGCAGTTCATTGTCCTCTTACTGAGGACATGTGCCTAACAATCTTCAACCAACACCACCATTTACAAAATCCATCCCTTGGGAGAGGCGAGCTCCAGGGGAAGCACTGAAGGGACTGTTTGCAGAGCACTAGATGGGGGCAGCCCCACTGAAAACACAGCAAGGCACTGATCTAGACCAGAAGCTCCCTTGAGCAGATGTTGAGTATTGGTGGGCAATTTCAAGGCTTCTGTGCCCTGTGTGTGCCCCTTCCCCTGCAGAGTTAGCCATGGCCACAGCTAAACCCAGGGATCTGTAATGCTGCTGTAGACAGAGCTGTTCACACGTAATCCTGTGCAAAGCTGGATGTGAGGAGTCACAGCACCTCGCCTCTCGATGTTGTGCTGTTGATGGTGACGGGGAGGACTGGAAGGGCAGCAGAGCTAAGCACAGACACACCCTGCGCCGGGCCCGGCGGTAGCAAAGCCGGCGCTCTCGGGCAAGGTGACCCGGGTCACAGTTGCTGGGGAAGAGAGGGAAAGACAAGAAAGTGAGAAGAGAGGAGCTGCTCTGCCGGGCTGCCCGGGCCCGTCGGGCAGAGAAACCACAGGCAGGCAGGCAGCCAGGAGAGCCTGGCGGGCCCTGGTGAAGGGGGTCCCTCGCCACCCCCCAGGCAGCCCGGGCCATGGCACAGAATCCAGCTGGGGAGGAAGCAGCTGCCCTTAGCAGGCAAAAAAGCACAAGAGCCCGAGGCAGCAGCAGTGAAAGACATGTGGGAGAACTGGTATGAGAGCTCTTCATTCACATACACCACCTCTGACCTTCCCCCCAGCTGAAAAGACAACCTATTTATGTAGGTGTAGGCAGATTTAGCAAGCTTGATAGTGTATCATTAAAAGTTATGGAGCTTTAGTGTTTGCTTAATTCTTCTTGTCTGTAAATATGAATAGGGAGACTGTCTTTTGTATACACACAGTTTGATAACCACAGAGTGTATCCTGGCTTTGCAAAGTCCTAGTCATCTATTTGCCTGGAGTAATTGCTTTTGAGAAGCAAGAATATTCAGACTTTCTTTCTCAACATTTATGGAAAAAACAAGGAGATTTGGGGACTTGGTGAGGTAAATAAAGAAACTTGCAACATTTCAATATTCTAATGATCTGAAAGTTCCTCAGTTATAATTTTTGTTTGTTTGTTTGTTTATTCATTTGGATTTTACCTCATTAAGTAGACTGGTGTGGTATAATGTGGAATTTAGACCATTTGCTTTATACCATAGAATATCAAACTACAATATACACAAAGGAAGCAATGGTAACAGCTTGTGCTAACTATTAAGTATTTTACCCAATTTCTGCTTCATACTGTACAAAGTTTTTAATCACTGAACTATTAGATGAAAGGACAGTAGAATTAATTATCCCTTTCCTCCCCTTCCTTCTAATCTTCTTTGCAGGTACCTACAGCAGCATTCCACTTAGAGACTGAAAAAACCTTTTATTTGTGGATCTCAAAAGCAATTATACTGAGACAGAAGCTAAACACTGTCAGGGATGTTTCTGGTTGATGTTTCAAGGTGTTTCTGGCTGTACAAAGAAGCTGAACTTTAAATATCTACTCCAAGGTTCATTCTATAATCAACATCTTTAGGACCTCCAGCATTATCCAGGAATTTTAGGATCACAAGTCCAGACTTGGACACCTGCAAGTAGAGTCAGGGCAGTATTAGGTACCTGAGCTTTTTTGTGTATCTAACCCCAAAATACATTTTAAAGGGACCCAGGATACAACTCCATGGCTTTGACCACAAACCTGACTGAACAGCTTCTTGCACCCCAGAGGGCATTTGTTCTTAGGCCAGAATCCATTTACTCTGCAGTCATGACAGTGCCACTGCCACACTCTGAACTGCTTCACTGGGATGAAGATTGCTTAAGAGAAATAAAAGGAGTTTTAACTGGATTTGCTGCCAAAGCCCATTTATTACGCAACTGAGTCCTTGGCCATTTCAATAGTTGCTTGTGAAAAAGTTCTTGGTTACTCCTGAGCTGGTGTGGTGAGTGTAGTGTGTGCCAGCAGCCCTCAGACACCTCTGTCACCACCCCACCATCTCTAGCCTCAGATCAGCACGACAGCCAAGCAGTGCTTACCTTTAGCCAGGTGCTTAGTCCCCTTAACTGCTGCTTTCCCAGCAGGTTAGAAAGGCTAAGCATGTAATTAAAGACAGGCTCACACTTACCTTTCCCCTTCTTTATTACAGCACTCAGGACCAGTGAAGAACCCTTCCTGTAGCTAAATTCCTGTTTCTACCAATTCTGAAAACAAGCACAAATATTTACTTGAAATATGCTTACTACATCTAATCTGTGACATGATTACTTTAATTAAAGGAATTTGTAAAAACTAATGTTACACCTACCTGCCCCAGCAGTATCATGTGAGAACAATGGAATTTAGAGTGGCTGATTTATTAATCTTAAAATATTTCCTAGGAAGGAAACGGGTAAAATTGCACATTAAGAAGCAACACATAGGAATTTTTTGGTTCATGATTTAGTTGTGCTTACACCTATAAAGGGCATACAGTACCTGATTATCATTAAATGTGTATTTTCATTTTTCTATTCTGTAGAACATTAAAATAAAGCATGTCAATTTACTGCTTCTTGATAGATTTTTTTTTAGATTGTATTGACCTTTGATATGGACTAAATTTATGTAGCAAATATCAAAGCCTTTAATACAATATAAACACTAACACTAATGTTATGTACTTCATAATTATTATGCACTTCATAATAATTCATCATAAACTCTAGTTGCCACTACATCTACTACCCTGTCCCTACACACATTGGATGCATCATTTTCCAGAGTTTTCCCTCCTCCCCTCCCCAGAAAACTTCCTTCAACCTGTCTCCAGTGCCCTGCAGTCAGGTGAAATCTTCATTGACCTCTTCATAGCCAGATCTGCCCTCCTTAACCTGTGAACAACTTCAGACATCACTCCCCTGCCTTTGTCTTGAAACTGTGTTTTCTTTCAGCTTCTTTGTCTCTTTCTGCCTCTGTCATTTCTTTCTTGGTACATTGCAGTGCTTTGCCATCACTGCTGACCATGTTATCCAGCACTGCCTCACTGGTTACCTACACTCCTGTCAGCACCCATCAGTCATCTCCTGCTTGGTGAGCATATTGCAGACACATGGAAAGAACCATCTTTTCTTGCACATCAATGTGACACCCAGTACTGAATGCTAAAAAATATATGTTAATGTCTGGCTGCTGTGACACAGGAACTACCTGAAGCTAAGAGTATATTTGTTGATTTGTTTAAACAATTGGTAAAGGAATGACCATTAGTTCTTTACTCACAGTGGTTTCATATCTTTATGCCATTCCCTTATCTAATGTGGTTACACAGCAAAATCAACAGTATCAAATCATGACTTCTTTGTAGGGAAGTCTAGTCTCTTAGACTACAAGTCTGGCATAGTAGCCAAAAGCATACATAATTTAGAAGGCACTTTGAATACTGCCAGAAAAATTGTGTGAAATATGGGTAAGCTTGAAGGGAAGAAACTATACAGAAGTTAAGTTGCATAAGAAAATCTTTCCCCAACTATAATGCCATTAGCAAATAAATAGCTTTTTTCTCTTGTGCAGTTCCATGGTGTGATACATTCTCAGATTAGAAGAGACCTCACATGAAGAATGTGTCCCACCAGTTTGGGAAAGCACACAACTTGTTAGTGAATGAAATGTGATTATGTACTCTGAATAGGAATGGTATGGGGTTCTAAGTTGGTCAAGCACACTGTCTAGATCTTCTGTGTTTGATACTCACGTGCTCACCCAAGCACCTCCACACCTCACCACCAAGCTCTGCCAGTTGAACTAAACCAGCAGGAGCTGCATAGGATGCAAAGGCAAATGCAGCTTTGCTTCCACCTTGAGTCAGCCTAGATGTAATCATTACATGGAGAAATTTCACTTGACATTCACAGATTTTGAATTTAGAGAACATTTTAATGTTGCTTGTATCTTCCCTTGCCTGTGATTTCCAAACTGGGGTTCATAAGGTCATTAATTCTAATAGCAATGGAAAATCAGGAGAATGAGACACATCATGGCATGAAACAAAAATCTTAAGAGCAAGAATGATTTAACATTTAAATCTAATCTCCTTTCTACTACATTAGGAAGTTTGAGATATGCTTTTTTAATCTTCACAGATTTTTTTTTTTCCATAGGAAAACTTCCCCATAAATTCACAAAACGTTCTGACTTGGTATGGTTTTACACCCTGAGAATTTATTATTCATGAAATAGGTCTTTTGAAGTACAATTTCTGAGTATTGATGTTTTATCTTGAAACAGGGAACACGAGCACAGGCTTAAAGGCCTGCTGACAATCACTCAGGAATAGCTCAACTGCTCATGCCCAGGCAAGGTCTTCCCCACACAGGGAACCTTTTGTAAATATTAGTTACTGGAATCACCACAGCAATGCATGTAGTTAATAATTATCACAATGTGCCAAAACTGCACAGTTTGCTCCCTGATTACAATATTAAATTGCTATTGAGCTGTGGTATTTGCTTCAGGCAACACTACTGAGAAGCCTCCAAAGACTTTGGTTGGCCTCCCTGCACAAGCATGGGAAATGTTTGCCTGCACAGAAAGCAGAGGCAGCGCTGGGGTTTGCCAGAAAACAAACAAAACTCAGACAATAGAAGGAAAGTTTTATCAGAGCTGAAGTGTCCTTTCACTTGGGAACTGTCATCTCCTGAAATAAAACACACACGTGCACACTTGATTAGAGCTTCTGTGGCAGACCATTGCCATGAGCCAGGTGATTCAAGCTGCTCATGGAGGGTTCTGCACAGCCAGCTTTGGAAGCTTTGTTTCAGTTGCTTTGATGGCATCTAAAAAGGAGCTATGGCACTCCAGAGAAAGTCCACCCCATGTGGAAACACTTCTTCCTACTGAGGGTGAAGGATCCTGGCACAGACTGCCCAGGGAGGCTGTGGAGTTTCCCTCTCTAGAGACTTTCAAACCCCACCTGCTATTCCTGTTTATGGGTTCTTTTGGTTCATGCACCAAACTCAGATTAAAGTAGCCAGATATTGCTTTTGTTGTTTATGTTTTGTGGGGTTTTTTTCTGATGATTCTCTTCTTCCAGGCACTGCTGAGATATTTTATATCCTGTCAACAACCCTTCTTCAAGAATAAACTGAGAAAGCAGGTAGGCTATTACACAAGTACCAAGAGTCTGCTCTCTTTCTTCCAGTTTCTTCTTCCACGACAGCTAACACAGAAAAAGATCAAGGCTTGTCGTAGAAAACAAAAAGCAAAGAACTACCTGGTGTTATATGCTACACTGGCAGGTATGATTAATTATTTATGCTGTACCATTGGTAGAGCAGCAGACAGGTCAGGTTCCTGATTATGCTGTCTGTGGGCATTTTGCTGATGTGTGTCAGAGCCATTCTTGGTCAAATATTATGGTCCCATCCTGCTGCCAAGTGTGTCTGTCTTTTATTTGTGAGTTACCACTAAAAGTAAAGATATAGAGCTGGCAGGAAAATGGCATCCAAAGCAGCATTAAAAGTGTCTGTTAATTCTGAATTGTGCAGCCATTTTTATCTGATCTCTAAGCCTTGATTTTAGACAAAATTGATTTGATTTGAAACTAACACAAAAGCTGGAATAACTGTATTTATTCCCATGGCAAAACTAGAATCCTAGGATCTTTAAAAAAACTAAAATTAAGAGAAAGAAACAGGCTGGGTAGATATTTTGAAGTATATATAAAAGTTGTTTGCTTGTTTCTAACTCTTCTTCCTCTCACCTCTTCTAATGTATCAGTCTCCCACTGATTTCTAGCCCAATTTAGAGGAGATTTTCTCATCTCTACCCTTAAACTCATGCCCTGTATTTCACAATCAACTCATTATCACCTCAAGCCTGGGCTAAGATGGACTGTGACTTCTCTATCTTCTCCTCCTAGCAAAGATTTGCCATCAGTGCTGACAAGCCAGAAGCAGCCTCAACAGCTGCAAGGAACATCTCTCCTCCCTGACAAAATATCCCATCAGCCAGTCTGTGAGCTTGTCTCTCCCCAAAAGTCCCACGTAACTGGCAATGTGAGAGCTCTGCCATCAGGGCAACAGTCAAAATTTATTCTCAGGCTGGCCTCACATGTTAACTTATCACCAAACTCAACTCTTTGCTGAAAGGCTGGAGCTTGTATTCACAGAGGGTGAAAATTGGTTCCACTGGGAAAGCTTCAAAGTCATTTCAGCCATTAAACTGTGGCTGGATGTATCATAAGTACAGGAGAGGTCGAGGCACTGCCTGTGAACCACGGGGACTGGGTAAAAAGTTCCTGCTGAAATTGGCAGTGTGATTGTGTATTCTGTGTCAGTCCAGCTCTGCAGCAGCAGCAAGTCACGTTTGTACATGAGACTCATTATGCTTCCCCTGTTTAACATACCAATTACTTTCTGTATTTACCATGTTTAGAGAGACTCCATGTCAAAAATTCATCATGCTGAGCTCAAGAGCCTCACTGCTGTATGCAACGGGGACACAGCAGAGTAACGGGATGTGCAGTGGGAAGGGAAGGTGGATTTACAGCTGTGGGGATCACATCCGGCTGAATTTCGTGGTGTGCTGTGGGGTGGTCCCACAGAGGCCCGTGTGCTTTTTAAGGAGCACTCCAGACTGTGATAAGTGTATCTGGAGAGGCTGCAGTGCCTGAGCAATTCCACCTCCTGACCAGCCGACTCCTCCAGGAGCTGAGCTCCTCCACACTTCTCCTCTGGCTCTCCATATTGGACAGAAGAGTTTAGGGGACCAGTAATCCAGTTTGGAGGAAAAGATGACAGTGAAATGCTTTTCTCTTTGTTAACTGTCTTTGTACAAACTCAGGCAAGTGAGACCTTGAATCACTTCCACTGGCCCCAGGCAAACCCCTGTAATAGCAGCAGAGCCTCCCATCTTCCTCTTCAAAACTGCACAAAGGATTTTACCCAGATTCCCTGACAACTGCAGTGGATTAACCCTTTCCTACAACCTTCTGATTCAGTATCTGTCTGGTAGTGGGACATGAAACACTGTCCAGTAGGCAGTAAGCCACCGTACTCTGAGGAATCACCTCAGACACATCAATCACCTCAGACAACAGACTGGACAACCTTCTAATGGGAAACAACAGCAAAAGGACCACATTGATCAGCAGTTGTCATTAATGGAGATCACAGAAGCTCTTACACTATTGTCACCAAAATGGATGTAAATTTCATGTTTTCTTTAAAAGAAATCCCCTGGATATGAAGACCTCAACAAGCTACTAGTTTACAGGCCTGTGCAGTGATTAGCTGTCTCCAGTTTTAGCAGGACACCTTCTCCAGGCTGGTATGGTAAAGATCCTGGTTTCTGCATCACTGTGCTCACAAGTGTTGAATCCTTCATGAGGAACTGTGTGAGGGAGAAACAGGAGAAGCTCTGAATCTTCCTGCTCAGCAGTAATTGATGGTGGTTTAATATTTTCCTATTTTTCTTGCTTTGGAAAGCTAATCCATAGCTAAGCAAACAAGTTGGTTTTACAATAAAAACAGACTGAGTGGTGAGAGTTCACCATGCATGTTTGCCCTCTTGGAAATACAACCTCCTCTAAGAAATCAGAATTTGATGGGCCATTCAGGAAAGTTTTAAGAGATGCTTCATGTGCACAGACTTGCTCAGGGCCAATTCCTGAGCAATTTTCTTTCTTCTTTTCCATTTCAATTCCCATTTGCTTTAGTGGAAGTTTGGTTTTTGTGGAATTCTGCTATTTACCTGCCATTTTTTTCCCCCCCACTGTAAACTCAGCCATGCTCTGAAGGCAAAGCAATGTTCTTTCATTCCAGTGCATCACTCACAGGCCATGAAATCTCTGACAGTGAAGATATGCAAGGATTATTGCTGTGCATACATTACTGGCCTCTTAGACCTAAGGAGGAATTCCACTTGTGCCAACACTAAAGTTGAAAAGAGAGAGATCTGGGAACACTTGTTGACAAGCAGTGTGTGCACTGACTGGCCTGGGAACTGATAAGGAGTACAGAGTTTAATTAATAATATGACAAAGAGGAACCAGCTAACTTGTCCTGAAGATAATTGGTTTTGCAGGGCTAAAACAAATGAACTTTTTAGTTTTGAATGATTCTCAATACAGAACAGGACCAGACCTGCTGAGTAAGAAGGCACCATTTTTACAACATTGCTCTCAGAACAAGTCATACATCAATCTTTTGCTCTTAAACAAGCTCAGTGTTATTCTGCCATCAGAAAGGTCAAAAATACACAATACAAAATGTAACTCACTGTGTCATTCTGACTGGACTGGGTGTAGGGCTATTTGCTTCTCACTGACTGTGTGAAAGAGAATACAAGTGGAGGAATATCTCAAGTCTCAGTGCACTCCAGAAGACCTTCTTCTCCAGGCATGATGAACAGGGTATGGCTGCAGGCAAACAGAGACTGGAGTTGTCATTACTGCAGCTAGAAAGCAGGAGAATGAACACCAGTGTCATGCTCACTCATGGAACACACTGCAATACTTTGTGTGCTGAGCTCCAGGAGCTAAACTAATAAACTCAACAGCTTGATTATCTCTTTGTTTTTGCAGTTGATGTACTCTCATTTTTCTTAAATGCTTTCTATACTCCAGACACATCAAAACACGTGGAGAGGGAAGGGAACCAACAGGGCCAGCAGCAGCTGCATAGGTGGAAGCAGCAGCCAGTCTGCAGTGATGCATTTCTGCTTGGTGACCACACGGGGCTATTGGGTGCTTACACTGGGGTGCTCTGAGGTCTCTGCTCACTCTGTGCTACAGTTCCTTGAGGGCAGTCACTCCAGAGGTTGCCTCAAAGGGATTATCTAAGAGTCAGTCAGCAATTTCTTGGTGTTACAGGTCAGTTCTGGTGACAGAACTTCAAGGAAGGTCTTCCTCATGTCATGGTGAAAAAGAACCTGTTCAGTGAGAGCATTCCTTTGGGCTAGAAGACACCATTCCTGCACTGCTTTAACCAGAGTAAGAACTTGTCCCTCATCCAAGATGAATGTTGTATTTCATCATGATCTAGAGCAGATCCGTTTTAGAAACCATCACACATTTTCACAGGATCACACCAGACATTTCTCTGCATGCCCTGAGTTTTTACTCCCTAAGACATGCATGAAAAACTATCTACACAAGAAATTATGCTACAAGACCTAGCTTCTTGCTGTAATTACAGGATTCAGTTAATAGCAGTAATTTGTAACTGCTCAAAGTTATGAATAACTCAATAATTTCAGGGCAGGTCATTGCCTGGACCTGGAAGAACTTCCTCCTTTGAATCCTAATAGATATTTTTAAGTAATCTCATCACTTGCCAGAGGCTTAGCAAAAATTATATAGCACAGGATGGAAGGGTAGGGAGTTCAGAGCTTCACACAAGAGTAGCAAAAATGGGGCTGTGTTGGGATTGCAGAAAAAATAAAAACCTCACACCAAAGGTCTGGTAAATAAGTCAGAGACAAACAACATTCTACTGATCAAAAGCATACTGCAATTTGCATGGGTCACATCAGAAATACACGACTGATTTAATGCATCTGAAGGTAATCAAGGAGCCTGAATCCAGAATGTCTCCAGCAAGTAATGTGCACCTTCCTATGTGATAATTGTGCAACTCGAGGCCATCTACGAAATACAAACAGAATAATTAATATCTCCCCCATCACATAAAATGGTGGGATGGACTAAGGTTGTTTGATCTCCTTAAGTCTTCTCCTTGTAATAAGCTCTTATTTGGTATTGCATTATGCATAGTATGTTCACTCACGTCTCACCAATGCACTGTTTTCTACCAGGACAATGAAAATACAGGCTCCCTTTTACATGAACCTGCATCACAATGTTGCCAGAAGTACCTTACATCTAACCTGAGGCCAATAGCTGCTGGGAAGTAATTACTGGTAGTGCTGCTCTAATCCCTTAGCAAATGCACGTGCAACTCTCTGTGCTGCAGGTGAAACGTTTGTGGTAACAAATGCCCTTTTCTCTGAATAAAAATGTATTTACTTTTAATCAATCAGGGACTCATTACCACTGTTGTCTTCAGCTCCCTAAACCTTGGCCTTTTGTGCACGATTCCAGCATTGCAGGGGAGAGTCTGCAGGTTATTAAGAGAATGTTGCAAAATCAGTCTAGTCTAATGACCTGGATCAGGTAGGGATGGATGGTCAGAAATTACAAGGCAGTCCTGTTACCTCCTGGTACCTCCACACTCCAGCCAGACCCTTGCAGTCCTCAAAGCAACAGGAGGAGGACAGTGTTGCCACTCCTGGGATCTGGAGAAATGGTGGCCTTAATGTATGGAGAGGAGCTAGTTGAGGAAAACAGGATGAGGCTGTGGAAGCTGAGGAGCCTGAGTGTGCAGTCCAGGGGCTCAGGCTGCCCAGGGGCTGTGCAATGCCTGCTCTGCTGCAAGGCTCAGTTCAGAGTCCACAGCCCCTCAGATGGGGATGGGCAGATGCCAGCAGGCTTCTCCAAGGCATCTCAAGTGCACCTCTCCATGAGAGTGCTGCCAAGCTAAGGGGTGCTGCTAAGCAGAGGTCTCTTGGCCACAAACAGCCCTTTGAAGCCCCTTCAGATGGCTGCAAGCACTTTCCCCTTAAATCCCCTTTGCAGAGACAAAGAATTCAGAGCAGGTCTGAGCCATACAGTGCTGCTGATTTTTAAAGGCTGTGGAGGGAACTGGTTGCCATGAACTAGAGCAGTTGCCTTATTTATTTTCAGTTTCCCCAGTGTGCTTCTCTTGGCCAGACCTAAACCAAAATGTAGCAAATCTCAGCTATTAGGGTAAGTAACTTCCCAACAGGGGTCCTGCTGTGTGGTCATATGGAGGGTATTTCCAGCAGGCTTTTCCATGCATGATCTGTGCTGGAAAAAGCTGGAGTGGTGTTCCACCTCACTCACCTTCTTGGTCTTCATGTTTGGCCCCAGAAAAACACCCGTTCCAACAGGCATCTCATCAGGGATTGAGAGTATTGCAAGAGGTGAGAGGAAAATCACTGTAGCAATCTACCAGGAAAAGGAAAATAAAAAGGTTTTTCTGAATTTGTGGCTTCTTTAGACAAGTGCAGGATAGCCTGTTCTCCTAGTGGTTAGTTTGCCAACTCATTCCTCCTTGTTCTTTGGTGTCCTACTCACAACAAGTAACTAATATTGCTGAATGTAAGAGAAGTGGCACTAACTTCAGGTATGGCTGCAGTACGTGGGCTGACTTTGGCAATTTGCTTTTAATTTTTTCATTTGCTGATATTTTGACATTGATTGTGAAATATTAAGAGCAATGAGAATGGGAAAAGCTTAATAGCAAGCTCATTTTGGAGAGGAAAAACTCAGAATCTGTGTCTTTTCCCTCTGGAGGTAATCTGTTATCCCTCAATATACAGGCAAGGCTTCCACAGACAACTGGAAGGGCAGAGCACAGCATCTGTGTGCTATGGTAGACAAGACATGTGTTGCAAGAGGAAATTTTGATTCTGAACACGTGCAGTTGTCTTTTTGATACAAAACTCCACCACTCCAAACTGTGATCTGGACTCCATTATCACCTGCTTTCAAGATCTCTGTCTATAACATCAGCAGTGCTGAATCAAGCTAGCACGTTTGACTTACAAGAACAGCTTTAGCAAAGGGTAAATTGTGACAAAAATTGTCTCCTTCCTTGTTTCTTTGTACAGTGCAGATCAAGCAATACACTCTCAGCAGTAATGCAGCCTGATCATTACTGAGCACTCTCCCTGGCATGCCTATGAGCAAACTTTCTATTGTTTCAATTAGATCATCTTGGGCATTCAGGGAATTTAATACTGATGGAGCTCAGCTCCTAAAATCCTAGAAATTAGAGCTGGAGATAACCTAGGGAATCATCTTGTCCATCCCCTGACAACACAGATTATTTTCTACTGTATTTTTACTGTGGTTTTTTTCCAGTCTATTTTTAATGATTCTAGCAACGGGGTTTCCATCACTTTTCCTGGGGGACTATTCCACATTCTAATAGATCTCACTGTTAGGAAAATTTTCCTGATATTCAGTCTAAATTTTCCTTTGCTCAATTTCATCCCATTACTCCTAGATATGCCCAGTAGAGGTGGGTGAAAACTGAAAGTGAGTAGGCAAACCTGACACATTATGTGTGCTCAGAGCCAATTTACAGCAGCAGGTAAAGTGATAGAGTCAATTTGCAGCATTCTGTAAGTGACAGAGAGGGTCTTAGGGCATGCACTCTCTGAAAATGGTTCTGAATCTTGATGAAAACCCCAAAGTATAGAAAAATATCCAGAAGCTGTAATGACTTTATGTTTTTTGCAACACTCAGGCTGAACACAACAAGAATATGAAGAGATAACAGGTAAGGCACCTTGTTTATGCTGTGGCTGCTAATAAAACATACATTTATACAGGCATCAGAACAGCCTATTTTCCATTGCACCAAATGCTGCAAATTGTCATTTACTTTACATGACAGACATCATTAAAACCCAGCTTACATTCCTTACATCCAGCTTACATTCCTTGAGCTATTGCCCACTAGCTAATGAAACCCATAGCTGAAAATTGCATTTATACTGCCAGTGTTCTTGTGTAAGTAACTCTATGTTTGTATAATTTTCTGATACCCTGCTAATAAACTTTCTACCAGAAGAAATTTGCTAAATCCCCTCTGCACACACGTATTGCTCTTTTTTATTTTCTCCCTTTTTTTCCTTTCCAGCCTTTTATGCACTATTATGGGGCATGCCTCTCTTTTCTTTCTTACTGCTAATTCATTCCCAAACAGGCAGCCAATTCTGCCAGTGTTTTGCTCTCCACATCACTAAACCTTTCAGACCATTTACCTACTTTCTTTTCTCATGCTGTATAAAGATTGTGTTTCTCATCCTTCTTTTCACTACCATGTATCTCTATTTTTGGACATACATGTAACATTTCTACCCCGTCAACTTATAGCACTAAAAAACCCCAAGTTGTTTTACATCCTGCTCTTTATTTATATCCTTTATTAGACTCACATTTTCCCAATCACCTTTACCAGTACCTGTATCTGCTGGAAACTGCAGTGTTCTCAGCTATGGACAGTACCTTCCTTTGTGTCAGTTATGGAAGATGACAGAAAGCTGGTGAAACAATTCACAGGGGGAAGTGATATGGCCCCTGCAACAGGAAGAGAAAATGGTTTTCTCAGCCTCTTGAACAGTAATCCAGGATCTCTTGAATCTGTAAAAAGTTTAGCAGACAAAAGGAAACTAAAAGGCTATGTTAACCTCACAGTGACATGAGGAACTCCACAAGGATGTGGTCAGAGCTGTATCCAGATGCCTAGTGGCTGAACTTGGTAAAGCAGAAAAAAAACCCCCAAAACACAAGAAAACAGTCTGCTGCTGACAAAGCAGGTACATCTGGAGGAAATCAGTCACAGGCACTGGACTTGCTGGCTGGGACACAGAGTGTGCACTATGGATTTTGCCCTTGGCAGGGATTCAGAAATTGGGACAGGCAAGGAAAGGAGGGATTTGTGAGAGGTTGCAAGGGGCCACACTTACAAAGAGCCACAGTATGCTGAGGGCAAGGAGCAAATGTTGTTTCTGAGGCTGGTGAGGAGTGGGGAGGACAATGCAGCCCATAGTGCAGGGAAAGAAGTGAGGCATTAGGAGAAAGTTCAGACTGGGTGTAGGGGATGGATGCCTGATGTCTCCCTGGGACTATCAGGGCTGCAGATGTCTGTGCTGGGAACAGCTAAGGCTGGACACCAGAAGGGTAAGATGGAAAGTCATCTTTCCAGCCTCAGAAACGTGCTGTGTGTCCAGGGATTGCTGTGTGCAGTCCTAGGGTTTGGTCAAGAGGGAGATCAATAGACAAGATTACAACTGTTTCTTCTAGTCTTGGATTTTGATAATCCCAGTGACCTCTTCTGTTTTCTTTTTCTTTCCTTCTTTTTGCAGTAAATCCAAACACTGTTCCAGACATCACTTTTTTTTTCTCCCTTGTATTTAATAACATAAACCACCTGATCTCCACCCCGGACCATTTCACAGTCTTTTTGTCTTTTTTTTTTTTTTCATTTAGAACTCAAGACTTGTGTTCTGAGCAAAACAAAACCCCCTCTGATGCATCACATCAAGGTATTGCAACTGCCATAGCTAAGGCCAACAGATGCAGACTGGAATCATGTCAGTGACTGAGCCAGCAATCCTATCCTGTAGGGGACTTTGTCCTCTGCATGCCCTACCCACACAGCCCTTTTGGTTTTCCTCTCCCAGGGGTGAGGTATTTAGCAGCACTTACAATTAACAGCACTCTTCATGTGCAGCAGTCCTCGTACAGGACAGGCACCAATCCTTTAACTGTATTTAGGAATCAAAAGAAAGTGTTGTATGAACTTCAGCTGTCTTCACTGTTCCTTAGGGGAACATGCACAAGCTCATCTTTGTGCTCCTTTCATCCTTTTCCCTCATTGATCCCATGTTTCCCCGACTCTGCTTCTCACACTGCTCCCTCTGACCCCTTCCTCACTGCTCTCTGTCTTCTTTCATGCCATCTGAGCCAGATTTCCCATCTCCCTCCTCCCTGTCTTGCCTTAACACCCATGGGGCTGCTATCCTGATCTTCTCACCACTTGTGTTCCCAAGCCCTCTTTCTTCTCAGCATTGATCGTAATTTGTTTTGATCTGTTAACTCATAAGCTCTTTTGGCCAACAGTCTTGACTCCTTGATTCTTTCAGCAGTTGTCAGATATTTTGCTGGCTAGATGATGAAATGCTGTCTCTATGTGGTGCTAAGTACTAAGCTTAAATGTAATTGTTGTCCTTCAGATTCTGTAAGAGGAGATGGGTTCATGTCTCCATCTAAATATAGGACACCTAAAGGCTTAGCAGTGTTAATTCCATAGTAGAGAGGATTTGTTGAGGTAGGGCTAGGCAGAAGAGACAAGACTACAAGGAGAAAGAAGATGCAGCAGTCTGAACAGATCTAAGGTGTAACTCAGCATTGCTGGGGGACTGACCTGGGGAAAAGCCTCTCCTCTGACTGATACTGTATGTGGGGGCCCAGGACATTGGGAGTAGATCTGAAGACAGTCATGAAAAGCAGAAAATGCGCTTTGCCTCCAAGCCTGTCACACAGTTGCCCACTCTTACCCTGTTTAGACCTTCTTCTGGTGGTGGCTGGTTTCAGAGCATTACACTTTGGTACTCCTGCAACTCTTTGGCTCAGCACACCTACCTCAGTGACTGCAGCAAGTGTCTCCATAAGGTGTGCTTTTGGTGTGCAGACCTGCAGCCTCCCCACAGCCCCCAAGGGGAGGATAACGGGGAATTTTTGGACAGGTTTGTAACAGAGTGAGCTGTGGGCAAGAAATCTGCATGATTAACACTTTCCCTAAGACAGCAGAACTTCATACATTAGCACAAATGAAGAGAATTGTTATTAGAGGTGTCCCCCACCTACTTCTCCTAGTTGAAATAACCTGACCAGGTCACGAGTTAGAAGCCTTGTGTCAACACTGGGACTCCATTCAAATAGAGAAATTATGAGCTGTGTTCTTCTTGAACTAATAACAAATCTGCTCTCAGAAAACAAAACTAGCTATAAGGAATTCAAGCAAGAGCAGAAGGTGCTAAAACAGGAGTTGGAGACTTTACAAAAGGACTAACAGCAGTGTCTGGAGGTTTCTGAGCAATGTCTGAAGTGATTTGCGGGTGAAGGTGAACTCCCTGCTGGAGTAATGACTACAAAACAACCTAGCAGACTGGGAAGGCCAACTGCAAAACTTCCAGTCTGAATTGGTAACTCTCAAAAGATAAGCCCCAATAAAGGCAATGATACTGCCCTAGATGCTTCAAGGCAGGGAGATGCCAGCTGGGAACCCACTGGCAGGGATGAAGAGGGACAAGGACTCACTGGCTAAATTTCAGCTGCAGGAAGAACTGTCTGGTCACAGACCCACCATGGCAACCAGCCATCTGGATGCTCACTGGGGCCAATCAAAGAGCTTAGGCAAAAACATTTACTGCAGTTTGTCCCCTTGCTTGGCAAAGTCACAGAATCCTGTGGGAGATGCTGGACTTCTGCAGGTCAAACAATGCAAATACTGAATATCTTTTTAGGGAAAACTTTTGCTAAATATAGCATGATGGGCTGAATGGAAGCTGGTGAAGATGGAGAGGAAGAAGTTCTAGCAGCAACCTGAATAGCCATGCCCAGAGAGTCCCATGGCTCTGATTTCCCAAATGAGGCTTCATGTAAACCTTTGTCTCTTGAGCAAAACCATTCACAAATCTCAGCCAATCCAGCTGCAAATAAGAGCTAGAGGAAAAGGAGGAGGAGAAGGAAAAGGAGATAAAATCTTACCTGAACTGGAAGAAAAGCTGCAGAAACCTGTGTTTCTGGAATGTGCAGAGCTTTCAGTAGAAACTGGCAAGGGATCGATTCAGAGGTGTTCAGGTGGGTTTAGGCTTTCACACTAAGGCCAGTGAATGGCAGACAGAGGCACTGCAAGGGGTCTCTGGAGTTCACCACTGATTCTCCTTTTGCAGCTGTGGGCCAAAGGAGAAGAGTTTTCTGGTGACAGGGGTGAAAGACAGTCACACAAACTCTCTAAGTGCAGTTCTATACTGGGGAAAGAAGATACAAACCTGCCTCATGATGTTATTGAAAAAAAAAAGAAATCAAAGAAAAATTTGGCCCAGTAAAGTGAACCTGAGAACAATGTGAACTTCATTGGAAAACTAGCCCTGTGGAGAGAAGGTTTCTTATGAGCATAATAAACTCTGGGTAGACCATAGTTATTTCCTAGAGAACTTCTCTTTCAGTTCAGGGAATGGAAAGACATCAAACTGAAGAAGTAAAACACAGGGATGTATAAAAGGACCAGCACACCATTTTTATTTCAAGCTGGACAGCTAACAACAATATGGGAATTTTAGTGATTGAATGTGTAATAGAATCAGTGAAACGTGAAGAAACTGTAGACATTGTCTCAAACCTTACATTATTAGGCTAGACAAGTCAAAAAGACTAGGGATTTGGGAGATCCAAACCAGAACCTCCTAACTGATTTCAAATGGAGGGAACATCTGGGGAATGAATGTGAACAGATCCAAAAAAATGGAAAAACAGATTTTGAAACCAGGACCTCTGTAATTAGAACAAGAAGTAGCTGAGCTAATGCATGAACAAGTTAGAGTTTATCATACTTAGTAACAACAGGAAAGATAAATTACAAACATGATCTTCCACAGATCCTCCTGAAGGTACAGGCTAGATGAGACAAATGAAACAAATGGTGAGAGTAGAAAAGAAACAAATCAACCTGAATTCAGCAGAAAGTACCTTTTGTTTTTTTCACAGGGTGTTGCAAAGGAGCTTTAAGCAGAAAACTGCACATCCCTGGATCCTTCTCTCCTCAAGCAAGCAGGATTTAGTACATTTCTGTAAATAAAGATAATTTTATCAAATACACCCTCTTCCATCACCAATTTCCCTTCCTAGTACATCATTTTGGCTATCTGCTCACATCACAAGGAGTCACAAATTTGCCCACCTTCATGATGAGATTCAATATGGTAAAAAGGATCAGTGGTGATGGGTCCATGTTTTCTAGCAGAGAATTTAAATACAAAGGTATGGGCTCGAGAGAATCTTCTCCCATGTTTCTTGCAAACTTCTTCCATGAGTTAATTAGAAGTTTGGTTCTCAGAAGATTAATCCAGATTTAAAGAAGCTTTTTTTCCCCCTTGCTGCAGTATCTAGAGAACAACCTATGTTACAGTGGGAAAAACTCCCAGAAACATAAAAAGTGAACTAGGACAACAGGGTGAATATTCTTTACTGGTAGGGAGAGAGAGGTTTTGATGAGTAAAATGCTAGGATCAATCACCAGACACACTTCAAACTGAGTGGCTGAGAGGCAAACTGGAGCAGCACCTGGTGTGGCTTGTTTCCTTTCCTGCTGGATTGCTGGGTTTATTATTTGTGTTAAAGTTTTGGATGATATCTGAATAGTCTGAAAAAAACAAAAAGCATCCCTGATGTCACACCTATTTATTCCTTGATTTTGCAGGCAGTCTACAGAGAGCAAGATCTGATCCACAACAGAGGAACCTTTGAGCTGTAGTGTTTACTGTGCTATCTCAAGTCCTAACCACTTCATTCTTTGTAATTTGATTATTTGGTCACGCCCTGGAATGCAAAGTATTACTCTGATATATTTGTATAAACCTAGCCTCTTCAAACACAGTAAGTAGCTGAATGATGTATGTTAATGACATGCTCTCAATAATTTTTATAATGCGAGATCTCAGCCCAGATTTAATGTTTAATATCCCTGGGATTCACATTGAAATTATTACACACATTAGATATTCCATTCCTTGGACTTAGAATTAATTTCAAAACAGAGCAAAAGTGCATCCTATTTGTTTTCTTGAGGGACTTTGCATCAGTAACAGTCTATTTATTCTGGAGTTTCTGAAGTTAGAAATACCTTTTCCCTTTGCTTGCTTTGATCTATCCTGATGAATTGTGCAGAACGTTTCATTTCTGTGTCTTGTCTCCATTATGTCGTTTCCTCTTTCACCTGAAACAATATTTATTCTAGAAAAATTTACCTCCTTAAGTAAAGAACACAGGTTGTTACAAAACAGTCTCACAGAATCTTTGACATAAAGCTGTCTGCCAAAAAGAACACAGAACAAAATAGCTGCTTCTCTAGGTACCCTTTATGGAAGACTGTATAGGATAATTCATAATCTGCATTGCTTTGATTGATCACTCAATCTTTGCATTGGTGATGTTTGTAATACACGGGCTTAGCCTCTGGAATGACTCCAAACAGGATAGAACAAAGCAGCTAAACCTATGTTAGATTGTGATCTGAGTACTCTCAGGCAATAAATCTTTAATTTGCAAGATTGGCAACTGTCTTAAAATTAGAATTAAAGGGACACTTAGCATTAGTGATGTTCTCAGTGTTGTCAGGAATTGCTTTCCTAGACATTTTTTGAAAGGCTGGGTCTTAATTCCAGGCACACTTTCAAGATACCCACTAAACTCACTAAGCCACCCTTTCATTCTCCTCCTCTGAAATCCAGCCCAAAAGGCAGTAGGAAGATGTAAAAGAGGAAAGGGAGCTGAAGCTCCCCTTTATTATAGTCCCACCTGACGGGAAGATTTGCTGTAGCCATCCTGTTGTCCCTAAGCAGGTCTTTTAGTTTAACCAGAGCAGAGAGAAAACCCCAGTGTGAACTAACCTGCTTGGGAAAAGGCTTTTTTTCCCCTCAGGCAGGAGGACAGCACAGTGGTGCTGCAGTTTTGGGTGTATGAGGGCAGAACAACCTCACAGGCTGCTGGAGGAAGATTTCAGAACTACCTACACACTTGTTTAAGCCTCAGGTGTGAACGGTTGCTGGGCCACACAGCCCTCCTGGGCCAGAGCCACGGAGGGTTTCCCGCCTAATCTCTCCATCAGGCACACTCAGCCCAGAGCTGTCTGCTTCTCAGCTCTCCTCCCGCATGATGTGTCAGCTGGGACACTGAAACAGTCCCACCTATTTCACAGCAAGTGCTCCTCCAAACAGCCTCTCCTCCCCACCTCCAGTAAATGCTCCAGTGGGTTCTCCCTGAGCAGCTCCATCACAGCAGGCAAAGCCAGCTGGGGCAATAACACCCCCTCTCCTCTAATGGCTCCGGGAAGTTTGGTATTAAGTAGAGCAGGAACTGAAACATCCCAGCTGAGTGCCCTAATCCCCCCACCATGCCTCCCTACTTGCTCTCTCTGGCTACTTAATTCTCTCTTACAAAACAGAGCTGCTTCACTGGAGAGGAATTGGGAACAATCCCCCCCCAGTCCCCGGCCTGTTAGTTACAGTACTGCCTCATGAGATGCCAGCTTGAAGCTTTCTCCAGGAGAGAATGAAGGTCTCATACAGCCCGAATGAAAGATGCAGCCATAGAAATACTTCTCCTTGTCATGAAATGAAGCACATCTCCAAAGGACTGTGTTCCTGCCAATGTGCCTTTCCATATGCAATTACCTTCTCCCCCCTTCTCTGCTTTGGGATGGGGAAGAGGTGGGAATCTGGCCCTGAATGAAAGATTATTAGCTTCTCTCTCAGCAAGGGAAAAGACAGGGACATACAATAAGAATATTAATTTTAATGAGAAACTCAGACTGGCAAGAGAACTTTATTGGCAGAAGTGAAATTAGCTTTTCTACATAAACAGTTAGTGGTGTCAAGGGACTAGTCATTCATTGCCCAGAAGGAAAAAAACAAAACAAAACACAAGAGTCTTTAAGGGTCCTTACTCTCAAGAATGCTCTTTGCTGTTTAATGCAGAGAGGATTTGCTTTGTACTTCAGCAAAAATCAAGTATGAGAGATACTGTCCCTCTCCAGCATATTGAAGTAGTAAATACCAAGAGGAATCAAGTTCCTCAGGCCTGTCTCTTGACCCTTCCTCTTCTTCCACACAGACATGTGCTCACATACTCTACATAGTTCTTTTTTTCTAAGCTATTTCCCAAGTCAGAAGGAGCATTAAGTGTAAAAGCTTTGTGTTCATAATCCCATCCAAATCCATTTCTGCTTTGGTCCATCCTTCCAGGACTCACTTTTCCTCATTCCTCTTCCCTCTTGCCACCCTGATCTTGGAGAACAAATGGTTAGGATGGACTATACTTTTTTTCCCATTTCCCTGAGCTACCCCCAGTGGGGCCCCCCCATCAGGTGACAGATCCTGCAGTGACCAGTTATTGAGTGTCCAGAAGAAAAAGACAGTTTCTTGACACTCTGACCACATGTGTTTCATCTGTACTGCAAGGGCAAGAGCCAACTGAACAACATACCCAGTAGTTTTCTTCTCTGTCTTTGGTGGTAGGATTGGATTTAAGCCACCAAGTAAGAAGCAGTGAAAGAATTAGAGATTATACAGCTTCCCAGAAGGAAAGCTTTATCTTGCTTTTCCTACCTGATATTCTAAAGAAAGATAACTATTTATTTTGGAGAAGAAATCTGTGGTCAGCCTTCCACAAAGAGTGTTGTTTAGTGGAATTGACTGGAAGTTTTACACTTGAGACCAGGGCCAAAAAGGAAATCTTCAGTACTGCTGGTGAGAACCAGAAGAAGGGCAAAACAGCCCCTAGAACTTCTTTCATTCTTTTTCTTCATCTTGAATTCAGGATGAAAAGCTGTCTCAGAATATATTCTGTTTTAATTAAACAAATATAGTCAAGATTCAGAGCCATCTGTATTGCATCCCATACTTTGTAATGTCTCAATATCACAAACTCCAAGGAGTAACACTATACATTAATGGGAACATGTGTCATATCTACTTGCTCTTTATGACTTACGGACTATCTATATTATCCCCATGTCTCCAGATCTCTGAAAACAAGTGTAAATAGTAATTCTTATTAACTGCAGAGACACCTGCACTGATATGGACAAATCTGGTCAACAGCAGGTTCCCCTGCTGTTTTACTAAGCCAGCAACATGCTCCTGTCTCTGGCAGATGCTCCTGTTCTGTATTACTTCTAAGCAGATATCAACTTTATGCACTTTTTGAAATTCCTTTCAGGAACCCGTGTCCTTCTGGCTACCAAGGGCCTTTTGCTGGAACAAAGCAATGAAGAGATCAGGGAGGTATCAGGAGACTGAATTTTGGTCCTGAAAATTACTGGCAGCTTTTGTAATCTTCCCATATCCCTTCTGCTAGGGATTAGCAGCAGCAAGAAGGATAGGTTTACTGGGGTAGTCTTGTAAAATAAACAAACATTACCAGTCTAAGCAGCTACCCATTAAATACCAGTTAAATTACCAGTTTAAGCACCTAGGATTACTAAATACCTTTCCTGAGCACACTAATAGGTAATACTTCTCTCTTGAAAGCTCTGAGTGTTTGTATGAAGCAAGAGCAGCGTTAGGGAAAAAAGTAACACAGCATCAACCTGGGAAAATACAGCAGTAAACAAACCCAAATGGGTAAGTGGAAGACTCTCCACAGTGGTTTTGCCTATTCCTGCAGCTCCTGGAGACACAGGGCTGAAGGGACCCCTTGGGTCATTTTGTGCAAAGCTGGGTGATGATGACAACTTTACGTAATTCTTCTCCTAAAATGAGGAATTGTGCTGGGTTAAAAACTGGCTGGATGGCCCAGCCCAGAGTGCTGTGGTGAATGGCACTAAATCCAGCTGGCAGCTCTCTCCCTTGCAGAGATGGGATGCTGCTGTTGGAGGTAACATGGATCTCCATGAGGAACCCATCCCTACGTCCTCCCTGGGACCCTGGCCATCTTCAGAGTCTTGTGCTTATCAGAAGAGGAAGAAGTATAAGGGCTCAGCATCTTAGAAGGGAAAGTCCTGAGAAATGTTCTGATAAGTCCTGATTAAGTGGAAGCATCACTTGTGGTGCTGTGCAGAGCTTTCCTTTGTTCAGAAGCAAGAACAGATCCAGATATACAGACTGGCTGCTTCTGTGTCTTAAAGAGAAATCCAAGCATCAGACATGTACTAAACCAAAGTCTACAAGAGACACTCCAGGATAGCAAATTAAGAGTGCACAGAAAAATGAATACAAGCAGTGAAATTAAAAGGCAGCATTTTTAGAATTGTTAATTGCATGGTAATTGGAAGTCAAAGCAAGGTCTATTTAAAAATCCAGGTTGTCTACTAGGAGTCCACAGACCAACAGCACGTCAACAAAAATTAGAAAAGGAGGCCAGATTTTAATTGTAAATGGGATACTAATCAGCAGCAGCTCAGCTTCCCAAGTGTCAGTCAGAGATGGTTGCTTGACATGTTAAATTTCACTCTCTTCTTTAACAAAAGCTCACCAATGGCCTCTGTGTGGGAAGGTTCCCAGTAACTGGTAACACCAGCATATTTAACCAGAGAGCAGAAGTACCTGTTTGATAGATGTCCAAAGCCTCACCTAGAAGTGCCTACATCCTAATTCCATAGTTAGGGGTGCAAATACATCCACAAATGCCAAAGCAGAGAGCTGTACATTGGAGAGGAGTCAGTACAGCATGTGACTAGTACTAGTCATTTTTCCTGCACCTAGCTTTGCTCAGTCACAGGTCAGAGTCTTTGCTGTCATAGAGGGGAACACTGCAGAGTTCAACACCAGGGCTAATGTGTGTCATTCACTGAGAGAAGGGTATGAACAGCTCCCAGATACCTTTCTTGCCTGTGCAGGGAATGTATAGCACATTATGCTGGGGTCACATATAGTGGTTTTCACTCATTCCTTGGGCTGACACTGGGGGAACACCAAGAACATCTCCCTGGATGCTCAAATTGTCTAGTACACTCTTAATGTGAGTATGCTCATTTATAGCTGAGAAAATTAGCTCAGAGAATTTTTCAACCAGTGAAGATTGTCTACAAAGGGAGGTGATTTTACAAGCCAAGACCCCCACTGGAGCTGAGATGAATTTGTCTCATCCCACCACCACAGTTTAGGGCATAGGAACAGGTAGGATGGCATCAGGTATTTACTTTCTGTGTGCAGTGATGACAGAAACTGACAGGGTTTCAAGAGGGCACCAGAATGGGAGTTTTCAACTGCACTAGTGCAGACTACCCTGCTTCTCTGAAATCAAATCAATGGGGTCTGCTCTGCCACTGGAACATTTGTACAGACCATATCTGTCCAGGAAAGCAAACACTGGGGTTTCATTTGGGGCTTCCATTTTGAAATCTTGACCCAAGTAAAATCCTAGAAATCAACTGCAAGGCCAAGGCATAAAATCTAGCAAGTCAATCCTGAAAAAAATCCTGAACTAACCACCAAGGAATGTAGGAATGCCAATGTAAAAATAGCAACACAGAACTTTTAAGTAGCTCACGTGAATGGTTCCTAGTCCAGTGGCATCCTCTTGAGCAGCCATGCACCTCAGTCCATGCACTGCAAACAATCAGATGCAGTGGAAGTTTGCAGTCAGGTTTGTCCAAAGTGCAGCAGGATCCTGAGTCACACAAGAGATGCATCTAAATAAAGGACAAAACTGGTTTATCTCTGAGAGTAGCCTGCATAAAGTCAGATCAGAGAGCATGTACAGATAGGACAAGAGGTAATGGCTTTCAACTGAAAAAGGATTCAGATTAGATATCAGGAAGAAATTCCTCACTATGAGATTGGTAAGATACTGAAACAGGTTTTCCAGTGAGGTTGTGGTTGCCTCATTCCTGGGAGTGTTCAAGGCCAAGGTGATGGTGCCTTGAGCAGCCTGGGGTAGTGGGAGGTGTCCCTGCTCATGGCAGGGGGGTTGGAAATGGATGATCTTTAAAGCCCTTTCCAACCCAAACCATTCTATGATTCTATGAAAACTGAAATGCAGTAAGAGACAGCTGAAAAATGGTTTGGGCTTCTTTCTTTGTAGTAAATAAACTTCGTGCCACCTGTTTGTTTAGTAGTAAGCAGCATCCATGAATTAGTTTAAAAGGTGACTTTCGACAAATATTTAGCAGGAGAAAATGTCTTGGAAGAGAAAGCTTAAATCTTCCAGAGTTATTATCTTTCCTGTGCAAGGATGCTGCATGGCCTCCACAGTCAGCCAAAGTGGCAAACGTTTCCCAGAATGCTCTGGGAGAGCTGACACACAGAACTAATCTTTAATTTATTGATGCACTACTTCACTGAGAGATGTAGTATATCAATAAATGGCTTTAGTTAAGAAGCTAAGGTCTAAGAAGCAGTGGTAGGAGCTTGCAAAAGTACATCAAAGCTTAAGGAAAATAAAATCAAGAGCTTGTGGGAGAAAATTGATGTCTAGGAAGGACAGAAAGAACAAACAAACATCACAAACTTTTAAGTAGGTGTTCTGTAGAAGACAGTGTTGTTGGCAACGTTAAATACACATGTTGCAGGTTTCAACATCCTTCTCCCTTGCCCAGGAGTTTATAAAAAGATGATTATGGAATAAATAGCAGCAGTCATCAGTGATAAAAAAACAATTGCCCTCGGATGAAATAGGAAATCATTTAGAGCAATGTGGTCTGGTAACTGATAGAGTTTTTGAGATGAGAGACTCCAAATCACTTGACCTGCTACTGCAGTTGGCAGTGCTTAGAGGTTTGTTTGGCTTGATGATGAGTTCAGCAGACAGAGAAAGGTGTCTGAGCAAGAATGAGTTCACTCAAAACATAAAATGTTGTTTATGGCCTTTTTTTAAACCCTATTTTTTTTCCCTAAAAACAATTGAAAGTATGAAAAAAACTAGTATATTCACAGCAGTTGCAGAAGTGGAGCACCTGCCTGTGGCTGGTATCTCTCTAAATCTGCTGTTGTCTCATCTTCTGTACAAGTGCTAAGGGTCAGTCCCCACACCCAGCCCAGGGGGGAGGTGCATTGCTCCCCATTCCATTCCCAGTCCCACCCTGCTGGTCAGTGCTGCGTGGCTCAGCAGAGCTCCCAGAGCTGGCACCCTCAGCCCACTCACACCCTTCTCTGCACTGCCCCAAAGGACTTGTGCAAAACACATTTTTGTCATATTTCCCTGTTAGAATTGAGCAAATTTCCCAAAAGCACCATAACAGGGGTGCCTATTCTGCCCTACTTCAGTGTCCTCTAAAATTTACTCCTGTTCCCCCTCTCCTTCCCTTGAGCCTTTCCCCTGACGTGGTCTTCTCCCTGCAGCCTGTGCAATCTGCAGAATGCTCAGTGGGATCTTCTGGCCTCCCTGCAGTTCCAGCTCTCTCCCTCCAGCTCTTTTTCACTTCAAAAGCTTGCTGAGGAAGGAAGATGTGTCTCTGCTTACAGCTGCTCCTTAAAAACCTGCACCACTGCTAAGCTCTGGGAAGGGTGTTCACCCAGGGGTTACACCTCTTGAGCACACCCTGGCCCTGGCCCTTTTTTCTCTGATGGCTTCTGGAATTTGAATGGAACTGTTGGACAATATTTTACTGCCTTTGTTTTCTATGCCAGAGACATCTTCAGAGATGCAAATCTCTTATGCCCCAACACATTGTTTTACATTCAGAAACACAATGGCACTTTCCTGCAGATTTCACCCCTGCACAGCCCGTGTTCATGCTACAAATTCCTCTAACCCACAGCTCCTGATGTCCCAGGGATCTGCTGGAACATCCAGGCCAGATCTGGGGACACCCAGGCTGAGAGGGTGTCTGGCTGTGGAGGATTTTGCCCTCTGGGGCACTCAAGACATCTCACAGGTGGCTGCTCCAGCTTTCACTTAATCCAAGGGTTACTAATTTCTGCAATGCCTTTGCAGTTTGGAAGTTTCCTCTTGAATTTCATCCTTGGGCAAAGCTGCCAGTGGAAACAATGAGCCGTTTGCCTGAGTAATGAGCAGAAAATTGGAGCTGAGGTCAGTAAAAATTATGGCAGGAGAAAGGCTGTGATAGCTGAGTCTGTGCAGCATTCCTGTGAGCTCCCTGTCAGAGCCTAACCCTTCCCTTCTACAGAGCCTTTCATAAACCCCCCTAGCTTACAACTTTCTCAATAAAACAACCATGGATTTAATTTGGCTTTTAAAGAACAGAAGGAAAGGAAACACCCTGTACATGATCTGCATCTGAAAGGTAAAAGGGAATTTATACATAACAGAGCAAGGTGGAACTTTTTTACTGCTTTTTTTTCTTTTTTCTTTTTTTTTTTTTTTTACTGGGGCTCTGATTTTAAGTCAGAGAGCATTTCAGAGAATCTCATATTCTGCTGCTGGTTTTATTTTTTTTCCCAGTGATGTTTTGAATCCTTGACTTCAACCACTTCTTCTGGCCCTCACTGCCCACCTCTGACTGCCTGTCAGTATTTCTGGCTGTCTCTATTCACAGCCCTCCCTGGCTAAGCTCAATGCCTGCACTGAGATTTCTCCCTACAGACATGGAGCCAAAAGCTTAATATAACCTGGGAGTCAAGCAAAGGGAGCTGAGAGAGAGGGGGAGAGGGGGAGAAGCACTGACTGCATGTGGAGCACTTACTGTGCATCTCTAGTGGGAGCTAGCAACAGGCAGAGTAAAAACTGACCTGAAAGCAGGAACAACATGGGGGTTTTAATCTATATGGCTATTTCTTTCAATGATGCAAAATCTGTTATCCCTATAAACCATTATTAGGATGGGCTGGGAAAATAAAGGTGGTTTTCTAAAAGGCAAAAGGCTTTTTTTTTTCTAAAGATCAGATTGTGTTTGCCTTTACTTTTCAGGAGTGTTTGTAGCTGACTGCAGAGCCAGTGTTCCTATCAAAAGTATCTGAAACTAAACCTGAAGAAGTGAGGGTCAGATACTTCTAGGCAGAGGATTTAAAGCTATTTATTATTATTCCATAGTATCTCTTTACCATAGCCAAAATTGGTTAGGAGAAAAAATCTGTTATTCAGACTCTAAATTAAAGGCTGATAAATCTGATTGTTCTGAAGTGTTCTCCTTTAGTCAGCCAAGGTCATCTCCAGAAAAAAATGAGAAAGATATTTTACTTGTCCTTATGAATCAGGTGGAATGAAAGAAAAGTATGAAAAACTAGGAATTCATATTTATAATTTCATTATGCCTGGACTTTATTCAATACCTTTTTTCCCCCTGTATTCCAGAATGCCACTTGCAGCACTTTTAGAGGATGGCACAGAAAAATGAGTCAAACCACTTTTTTGAAGAGCCTAGAGGCAAATAATGGCCTCTTCCCCTCATTTTAATAGTGTTAATAATGACCATAATTACAAATTATTATTATTTAGAACATCTCTCTAGCAGACAGACTCAGTGTAAGAAACAGCAAATTCCATCTTCATTTTAATGATTGGTGAAAGCTCTGCTGAAAGTTAGTAGAAATCTGACAGGGGTTTTTCAAAAAAATGCACTTTTCATCAGAGATGTTCCCATTTACATTTATCAATAATGTTTTCCCAGAAGCTGGATGACAAACTGAACAGGTGGCAGATTTCTGTACAGCTAATCTAGCTGTCTAATAAATGTCCATGCTCAAAAGGTGTATATTAAATAGGGCAGGGATCCAGCTGACATACAAAAAACCTCTGTATCCAAGAGGGTGGCACAAACTTTCCCTCCAGTTCACTGCTGTCACACTGGTTTCAAGGAGGAAGGGAGGTTTCTGCAATCAGGCTGTCTGTCAGTCAGTCCTCCCCTAATAATTCTCCAACCCATTAGTGACTTTCAGGCAAATTTGCAAAGAGCAGTAGAAGTCTCAAAGATATTAAGTTCCAACAAGTTTCATAAAAATGAACAGCTGGATAGAGGAGAAAAACCCCAATCAGCATCTCAGCAGCAGAGGGGAGGAGAGAGAAGCAGAACAACCACTGCCTGGCCTCAGCCTCCTGCTTGCCACCCCAGTGCAGCCTCAGCCTCCTGCCTGAGCACCCAGTTCAGCCTCAGCCTCCTGCCCAGGCACCTCAGTGCAGCCCCAATCCCCTGCTCCAGGGGCCATGCTCCCCCCGGTCTCCCCCTGGCTGGTGGGCAGCATGGCAGGCAGGGAGCAGCTGGAGCTGCAGAGCAGTAGGAAGGGGAAGGCAGGCTGGGCTTGGCTCCCCATGGAGCTTCTTGTTTCCCTCCCCACTTCAGCTGCTCATGAAAGCTGCTGTTTCTGAAACCACAAGGTCTGCTCTTCTTCCCTGGGAGAGGAGATATGAAGGCCAGGCTGCTTCCCTTTGGAAACATCTGGGTGAAACTTGCCTTTTTTCTCCCAGTCTTGTTGGGCTCAGTTCATCTCAGCTCCATTATGGAATGGCTTTGATCAAATGGAGGCAGTTCTATTTAGGGAATAAACTTGATTCGACCAAAAATCTCAGCTTTTGTTGGTTCTCAATATTCAATTGGGAGTCCATAAAGTTTTCCCTTTGTCTTTTCAAAGCCACCAGAAAAAACAGCCGTGTGCAAAGGAGACATGCAACAAGGAGCCAGGGAAATTCTATTAAATAGTTAATTAAATAGTTATATATATAAGAATATTTTCTTCTGGAGGCAGATTAATCTCAAATTCCTTCCAGGAGGAGCATGGTTCTGAGGAATGTTGAGAACATGTAGGTGTTTTCATTAACAGATGTGAAGGTCAGTGTGTAAGTTCCTCACCACAGTGGGTTTTATTAAGAAGGGAAGGGGAATGGAAGCTGGTTTTCAGAAGACAGTTATTCAACAGGTCTTACACTAACACTTTGCTTCCAGAGGAAGCCTTTGAAGAGGAGTGGAGGCAAAAAGACCAACAGCAGAGGTGCCAGTAGCAACAGGTTCCTTACTTCTAGCTAACAGGTTTGGCAAAGCAGACTGACTGGGGTTAGATGTCATTGGCTATTTGTGGCAATCTGCATATTTATTAACTTTATTTCTGCATTTTGGAGGGGACTGAAGGATGCACTTTTTAAAAAATCTAGGCAAATTTTAACACTCACAACCCAAGCTAACAATTAACAGGAGCTGCATGAATAAAATCTTACCCTCATTCCCCATTCTGATTCCGAGGTAAATGTTTTCTTTCTAGAGCAGAGCAATTGCCTGACCTCCCAGTTGATTGGCATTGTCTGACCCCTCATTGGCCTCACTGCAATTCCATATCCACTGCTTAGAAAAACAAAACCACCTTTCAAAATAGGCCCATTTAAACCCTGTGCTTGGGGAGGATGATGGAGAAGGGAAGCACTACCTGTTTGAACATTTATATAACTCACCAAAACACACAGAGAGGAGAAAAAAAGTTCTGGGAAAGCCTTGGGATTTTCTCTCCATTGGCAACATCCTTTCTTTGTTCTTCCATGAATTTCTCATCCTGCTATTCCAAAAATGAGATCAAGCCCAAGGAAACAGAAGACTTCTTTACCTATTGTCCATCTGATCACTTTCTGGAAGTACTGGGAAAACTCTTAAGATCATAGAGTCTTATCACAGAATCATAGAATGATTTGGGTCAGAAGGGACCTTAAAGATCACCTAGTTCCAACCCCTCTGCCATGGCAGGGACACCCACTAGAACAGGTTGCTCAAAGCCCCATCCAACCTGTCCTTGAACACTACAAGGGATGGTACATCCATCCAAACTTCTCTGGGCAACCTGTTTGAGTGTCTCACAACCCTCATAGTAAAGAATTTCTCCATACATCTAATCTAAATCTCCCCTCTGCCAGTTTGAAACCATTCCCCCTTGTCCTATCACCACACTCCCTGATAAAAGGTCCTGTGGGCCCCCTTTAAGTACCTGGAGAATGCCATAGGTTTTCTGGGCTGTGCTCACACACTGCTGGCTCATGACCATTTCTTCATCCACCAATATCCCCCAGTTCTTCTCCACAGGCCTGCCCTTAATCCTCTCACCACCTCTTGACATGTCCCCCCACCTTCTCTGTTCACAGCCCCACAGGTCCTCTCTCTTTCAGGTAGCCAGGGACCAAGTGAAAAAATGCAGGGTGCACAGATGCCCAGGAAATAGTTTCTATAGCAACTATTTTAAAGCTTTTTGAACTTTCTTCCTACTCATCAAGCTTTAAGGTTTCTAATATCACAGAGACTCTGAACAGACAAAAGCTGTTACCTTCATTGTGATCTCTGCCCTGCTCTCATCAAAACCAGTTCTGTGTGGAGGGGAATGCTGCTTGGGACATTTACAAGACAACAGTCTCAGCACTGATGAGGTCACAGCTCGAGTACTGGGTTCAGTTTTGGGCACTGCAAGAAAAGACAGACACTGAGGGGCTGAAGCAGGTCCAGAGAAGGGCAGTGAAGCTGGTGAGGAGTCTGGAGAACATGTCTAGTGAGGAGAGGCTGAGGGAGCTGGGGTTGTTTAGGCTGGAGGAGGCTGAGGGGAGACCTTCTCCCTCTCTACAGCCACCCGAAAGGAGCTTGTTGGTCTCTTCTCCCAGGTAACCATTGACAGAACAAGAGGAAATGGGCTTAATTAGCACCAGCAGAGGTTTAGTTTGGACATGAGGAAAAACGTCTCTACTGAGAGAGTGCTGAGGCACTGGAACAGGCTGCCTAGGGAAGGGGTGGAGTCACCATCATAGGTTTTCAAAAAACAGGTAGATGTGGCACTTCAGGGCATGGTTAAGTGATCAAGATAGTGTTAGGTGGATGGTTGGACTTCATGATCTTGGAGGTCTTTTCCAACCTTGATGATTCTGTGATAAACAAGAAGCTGAGAGCAATGCTCACTGGCTAGGGGAGGGATAGGCTAGGATGCCCCAGCAGATAGATGCCACATTTAGGATCTCTGGTCCACCTGTATTTTGCTTTTCAAAACCTCATGTTGTGTGCAAGTGCCCCCCACAGTAGCCTGAGACTTTGAAGGAGAGTTTGTGTAACTTAATATCTTGTCTTTCATTACCATTGGTTCATATTTAAATGCTGCCTTGTTCCATCTGCTCTGCTCCATGTGACAGACTAATCAACACAAAATAATACAAAAATGGGTATTTTATGTGGTATCTTCCTCCTTCAAAATCTTGCAGATGTTTGGGTCCCAGAGATATTTCTTAGAGGATGGAGTTTGCAACTGCTATAATTAAGCAATACAGTACCATTAAGTCACTCGAGAGGAAATTAGGAACTAAACTAGCGCTGTGTGCCCAGAAAGCCAAAAGTGTGAGCTGAGATTTTTATTCAGTGCAGGAAAAGTCTGCCTGCTTCTAGTTTACTTTAAAAAGAGGTGTTATTCCTATTATACACCATCACGAGATGTAAAAAGCGAATTAAATCTGTATTCAATGTTTATTTTACATGTAAATTGGGATCTGAAATTGTGGGGGAAAAAAATATGTTTTTGTCAAGAGCTCTTTTCTGTTTTGGTAGCACTGGATGAGTTTTTAATGGGCAGGAGAAATGTGCTGGTTTGGAGGCTTTCCAGGGGGGCTGGCAGGATTCCACCGCGGCAGCGCCGGGAGAAAAGAGGTGTTATTCCTTCTTGTTACAAGAAGAACTGGAGAAAGGTAATGTCACCTCTCTGAGCCCTCCTGGCAGAGCTCCATCCACAGGGAGGTGGCTAGACCAAGGCAACCCCAGTGTGAGGTGGGGAAAGGTTGGATAGGAGCTCCCAGGGACCTGTCTGGTTGTTGACACAGCCCAACGGGGTTAGGAGTATCTAACAGAGGAGACAACTGTCTCCCAGACAACACTGGGGGACTGGAGCTTGGATAATCCACTACCACAAGAGCCTCACGTCAGAGGACCTGCCACCTCACATGGGGAGTTAAAGCAGAGGAAAGCTCTTCTGCTGGCTTTCTTCAGTGCTGATTTTAAGACATGCAAGGTGGCCCCTCTTCATAGAACGGGAGACTCACCTCTGCTTCCTACCTGCCAGTCTCTGCTAGATGAGTTTTCCTGGTTATCCCCATGAAGACTTTTGTTTTGTCTTTGACATCCATCAGGCAATTTCTCAGATGTATCCTTCACTCTGAAGCTGCCACTGTCCTACAAAGAACCACAGCATTTGCCTGACTCCAAGAAGCCTTTGTAGACCCTGAACTTGTCAAAAAGTATTGTCCTTCCTCTCCCCTTTGCAGTGGATGTGCCCTCACTTGGCTGCATATAGAAAGACTAGCAAGATATTTACATGTGTTTTCAATGTAGATCTTTCTGCCCTTAAACTGCCACTTCAACAAACTGCTCTTCTCTCTGGTCTTGACATACATTTCCCCTGACCTTGCACTAGGCTAGAGTTTGGCAGGTTTCAGAGATGCAGTTATCTGTTCTTCTTCGGTTTGCAGACCCACAAACATTTTTCATTCCTTTCTACTTTCTTGTCTTGACTTAGTAGGATTTACACAGAGAAGCTCTCTGTTTGCATACAAGCAAATAAATAATTGCACTATAATCTAAGTGATCCCAAAGCCTTGCTGTGCTCTCACAAGTCTACTCATGAATGTGCCAAAAGAAGCCACCAAGGTGCCACCTCCTCACTTGTCACACTGCTCCTGAGGTCAGATTTCAAGACTGATCTTTCCCAAGTGAGTTTTTAACTGCATTGCAGCAGCAACTTCCAGACACCACAAACATCATCTTACTGTGGATGCTGCTGTGCCAAAAAAACGTGAAATAAGAGCAAGACCTCTTTTGCAGGGACTGGCAAAGAAGTTTTATACAGTGGCTGAACTCACAAATGCAGAGAGTAATCGGGTGAAGCTTAATCTGCTCTGATTTTCCTCAGGGGGAAGTGGCACTGCCATTTTGATGTGATGCTCTGGAGTAGGAACACGGTCACACTAATTGTGTCACGTTTCTGGGCAGAAAAGTAAAGAGAGGCTTCAGAGGGGGACCACCTGAACCTGGCTCTGAAAGGTAGTCCTGTGGACTCCCTCTGAAGTCATCCAGATGCTGTTCAGCTCGCCCTGAAAGATGCTGCCCCTGTGCAGGTGTGCACATCTCACTCTGTCCTCTGTGGAGATGCCCGGGGATGAGCTCAGCTCAGACTCCTGGCCCTTCACTAGATTTACAGAAAGACAAGTCTCACCCTCTGCAACTTGACAGGAGGTCTGTGGCAGTGCTGGGAGTGAGTCTTTTCCCAGCTTTTGCCTCCTAGAAGGACATGTTCATTTCTCCAGAAGAAAATAGGTGCTTGTGGGTATCATACAGGGCATGGCAGGATACAAAATACCCCATCATTAGGTGAAGTCATATTAATCACACGGTTATTGGAATGCCAGACACTGCTCAAAGATTTTGGAAAGGCAAGAATCAGCTTTGTCTCATACAGAGGCTCTGCATAACAAGGGAAAAAAATCCTGTTTGTCAGCTGCTTCCTTGATTATGTTCAATAAGAGTACACAGAGCTGGTTTTATTTTCGCTTGGCAATTTCTGTGTTGCTATGACTTCACTAATCTCCAGTCCATAAATCATTTGAGTAAACAACACACCAACAAGCTCAAATCCAGAGGAAATTTCTCCAAGGCAAGGGGTTTTTTTTTCATTTTTCTATTTTAAAGGGAGAACTCAGGAGATTCCTCCTACATGGGATGTCACCATGAGAAAAAACCTCCTGACATTCCTGAGGTTTAGCTTTAGAGCATATCATTAAGTGTAGGTATTAAAGTGAATAGAGAATAGCACAGTATGGTCAGCTGAATTTTTTTCTCTCTCTGAGTTCTGCTCCCTCTTGACCCTTACATGAGGATCCTTCTGTTGACTAGAGGGTCTCTGCTTCTCCTCCCACTTCAAAAGCCTTCCTCCTAGCAACAGAAAAACTATCGATGTGTGGAGGCTTTCAAGGCAGCCCATAGCTGTGCTCCCTTGAATGTCAAAAGGGGTTGGTCTCACAGCTACAAATCAAATGTCATTTTGCTTAATAATATATTTCATAGCAGTCTGCATCTCATCTGAGTTGTTTAGCTGCACATCTATTCTTTGATAGATCCTTCTCTATAGCTGCAATCCAGTGCAACTAACCCTGGGATAGGGGAAATGTTCATCAGCTTTATAACACAACTTAAAATATAATCCCTCAGGGACTTTACAGGAATCAGAGGCAGAAAAAAACAACATGCAGAGATGCACTTATATAAACAGGTAGTCAGCTGGTCTTTCTGCTGCCTTGTATCTTGCTATTAACACAGAACAGAATGAGCTAAAAACACAAGGAAAAGAACAAAAGAGCCAGAAAGTAACAGTCACACCATCTTTTGTACTTTGTGCAAATATTAGTAACCACACAACATGAAAAGCAAAACCAAATCACTTACCCACATCTTTGTTCATGACAGGGACTACATAACAAGATAACTCTGGGATGCAATTAGAATCTTACAAATCTCTTCCACAGGCTGTGAAAGATTTTTATGTGCCAGCCTTTGAGAACTCCTTGTCTGGACAGACTAATGGTGCCATGGACTGGCTAGAGAAGGATGGTATGGGTACCTTGCAACCTGCTGGGTGGATTGTACAGTCTTTCTTTACAATCAGAGTGTAATCTTATAGCTGGCACATGAACTGGCAGGGGAATGACCTGATGTGTAGGGGATCCATGCCTAGGTATGTGGTAGATATATCGTGATGGCAGCAAGATACTTGATTCCCTTGGCACTTAAGTTTACCCATCTGTAAAACAGTGCAATTATTTTTCTCCTAGTCAGCACTGTAAGGAGTTCTTGGCACATTTGCTTTCTGCTGAAGGAATTAAATACTTTTTATTTCTACAGTAGGTACATTGTCCTTTACTTCTGTTCTAAATCCTTTCAATAGAAAAGTACCTTTGCAGTTATCATGATGTCAGGATTGGTGTTTTCTTTCTCAGCACCAGCTTTCCTAATCCTCTACCATTAAAAGGTCTGCATTTTTCCACCCTGTCATGATTTTTCCCAGCTGTTTGTTGCCCCTTTGATGCCACAGGAGACAGACACCAAGACAATATTTTGAGAGGCTTTGTTTTCTGCTCCTCTGCCTGCATGCACAGCTCAATTTCTTCTGTTCTCTGGCTCTTGGCTCTCCTCAGTGTTGCTCCAGGCTCATGATTCACAGGAGTCATAGAGGCTTTCTGGCCTGTCAGTTTGTGAGAGAGTTTGCTCAGACATATCCTTGGGAGAGTCTTCACTCCAATAACAATAAGAAATCCCCAGTACAGAGCAATTTAAAGGATGGTAAGAGGATGGAGACCTGCATCACAGAAGTTTTGGCACAGCAAAGGAAGCCCCAAGACAGAAATCTCTTTTCTGTTCCTGTTAGGCATATTTCCCCTTTGCTTCCACTTTCCTTCTTTCACATGAGAGGATCTGCCAGAAAATATTTCTTCAACTACCTTCAAGTGTTCATCTTCTTTTTGACTACCCCAGGGGCAAACTCAGTCCCTGTTTTATTATCATCTTTTTTGTGCCATAGAGGCGGCACAGAGCATTCTCCAAATAAAAGCACTGCTTTTTCATCCCAAGTTGTCAGTGTCCTGCAGAGGTGAGCAGGCAACAAGGGTCCCATCTGAGTGAGGCCAAGTGACCTGCCAGAGGCCACACACTGGGAGGCAGCAGAGCTCACACTCAACTGGTGACTCCTCATCTCTGTCCCATCAGGAAATGCTATTAAATCTGTGCATTAAGCAACCAACAGGACAGCTAGGGAGGAAGATGGACTCTCCCTGTACATATTACTTGAGAAAGTCCCATCAAAAAAAAGATCCAGTGGTTCTTCAGGAAGAGAATTTCTCTCTAACAAGTGTGAAACTGTCCAAATGAGCTCTTCATTCTGATTTTTAGAAAGGGATTACATTGATTTTTTCCCCCTTCATGCCATCATCCTGTTTCTCTGAAGTTATCTCAGCAACATCACCTGTTTCTGTATGGAGAGTATCTCTAGGTACTTTATGCAGCCACACTATGCTGTGTGCATCAGTAAAGCAAAGGGAGAAATTAAGTTATCAATGAAAACATCACACCTTACCATTTCTTTCTGTTCTTCTCTTCAAAGTTTCCCTGCATACTTCTAGTCCTCTTTACAGCTGCCTCCTTCAATCCTCTAGCTCTCTACCACCAAAAAAAACCCCAAATCACAGTAAGAACCAGCTTAAAAGCAAATTAAAATTATTGAGCATCAAAAAAGGTCAGACATTTAATTTTGTTTAATGTAAGTGGGTTGATTCTTTTTCCCAAAAGTTTTCTACTGAATAGAACTTTATTTCACTAAAAAATTTTGAGCTTCACAAGAACTATTAAGAAAACATATATTGATCTGTTGAGGTAATATATTTTTAAGTTAGAATACATGTGAGGAGATATATCTTAAAATAAACAAACAATAAACCTGAACTAAGACAGTCCTTTTGAATTTTACTTCCAAACAGAAACTATGTCAAGAATTATTTAAAGACTGTTTTACAGCAGAAGTCTGCAAAGTTTCAAAAACATTTGTAGTGTAAATTCTTAATTAAAAAGACATCCTTACAGTCAACTGGCCAATGACTCAACCTAACTGTAGTTGTTCCTCACATGATGAGGACTTACCTTGGCATTAGTGGAGCCACCCAGAATCATAAGGTGTGGAGGGATGGTGGAGGTGGTGTCCCCCTGGCAGCATTCAACTGTCCTTGAGGCTGAGATGTCCAACCTGGGCTGGGGGACAGGGAGAGATGCTCAGGCAGTCAGGGCAGGGAGAGGAGGCCAAGGAAAAGCTGGAACCCCATCCTAGTACCTGGAATCAAGTCCCAGGGCAGTCAGGGGGAGGGACAACTGAAACAAAACACCAAAGTGTTGCATTGGACAATTAATTACCAGTTTTTCAAGTAAACCAAATGTCATATAATCACCAGCTCATTTAGATATTTGTGCAGTTGATTGAAAATATGCAAAGAAAGCAGCATTATTTAAAATTATTTTTAAATGTTTGGAATTTATTAGAGTTGACTGTGGAAAAGAGATAATTAAGGATTCTAAATATAATTAATGTGCCGAGTTATAAAAAGCACTGCTTAGGTTAGGAGTTTTCCAGTAGTTAGCAACATGTTTGACACTGTAATGACAACTTTACATTTAAAGATGTTTGCAATTCACATAAATATGTATTGAAAAATAATTTCACAGAGGGTGCATAAAGAATATAGGTCTGTCTTCATTTTAGAGCCCTGCTATGTGAGCAAGCACAGAGGAGAGATGGGGCTGTAGTAGAGAACAAAGACAACATTTCTGCGTGGCACAGATTTCACTTGTCTTCATCATGTGCAGAATCTCTAGGTGAGCCAGCAAGGCAAAGTGTTAATTTCTGGATCTGCTAAATGTTGGTTCATCAGTTGATGCACAAACAGTGCAAAAGAAGGAGAGAAGAGTTTTAGAAAAATAAAGGCACAGTGTTTTTTTTATTATCTAGTAACTGGGGGGAATTTGATTCTCCTGAGAGAATACAGCTCATGATTTTTTCACACTCTAGGTTTACAGCCCTAGAGAGAGGGGATCCAATTTAATGGCAGGTCCAAGCAAGATGAGAAAAGTCTTCCCACAGAGAGGTGAGTTTTGTTTTGATTTTGCATATGTTCTATATCTGACACTGGAGGAAACATATGATTTTCAGAACCCATGTCAAGTTTACCTGTGTGGTCAAGCCCCAAAGTACCCAATGCAGCAAGACAAAACACTGGGATGTGGAGGATACTGGGGGTGCTCTGGGAAGGGCCAGCTCATGCTGCAGGGAGTTAACATCAGTCCCAAGGAAACTACAGCATCTTAGCTGCAAAGTCATCCTGCAGGCTTATGCCATATTGTGCTGCTGGAAGCCCATGAAGTGTGGGTGCTGTGGGTCACTCATGGCCAGGGAAGCAGCCTGAGGAATGTTCCAGGCACTCATACAGAGGGGAAAGTCACCCAGACTGGGTGACATGCTGTAGCCAACCATCAGATCAGCTGGGCACCAGACAGTATGGGTCTTCTGGAAGGCTGTGAAGTTCAGCTGAAGGACTGCTGTGCATTTAAACAGCTTCAGGCTGGGCTTCCACATTAGCTGCTGAAAAAATGAACACTTAAAAAAAACAACCTTAAAAATGGCCAAAGAGTTACAAGCATGAAAACTGTATGGGAAAGGCAAGAGCCTGAGATTCAGCATGAGGAGACTTGGGCATGCACTGATTTCCAGGAGGCTGGAGATGCTCAAATCTCTGGGACACCTTTTAAATTGGCATTTAACAGCTAAATCTATCAAAACACCAACTTTGCTATCAGGTACAGTGAGACACAATACTTCACCCATCAGGAGCACGAGGCTTGCCAGTTTCTCCTGCACTGTGTTCTTTGGTCTTTGTGCTTATTGGTCCTCAGGAAAGGTAAATTCAGACTGCAAGGGAAAGCCAAGTGCAGGTGGTGAGTTAAGAGTCTGTAGAAGGAAATTCATTCTTTGAAGGAAAAATGCAAGTATTTCAAATATTGTTTTTGCAAATCAGGTCAGGTAGGTAAAAGAAAAATTGTGTTTCTGGGCAGACCAGGACTGGGTTTATTTGGTTTTGTTTTGTTTGTATTTTAAGATCCTCACTGGATCCCCACGACTGCCTGACTGGCTGCTGCACCTGGAGAGACTCCTTCACATTTAAGATAACCACTTAGCCTCCTGGAGAACAAGAGCAGTCAGGGCGAGACTTGTGTAACCTCAACAAACTGAAATCAATCCCTCCTGTAATGGTTTTCCCAACTCTTTGCTTTTGTTTATTTCCAAGCAAAGGAGTATGTCTGAAACCAACAAAAGAGACTAGGCTACACAGTTCCCCTCCATTTCATTACTACCTTTGAAATTAGAACTTAACAATCACTTTTTGGAAGTCAGATTTCCTTTTAATGTGCTTTAAATGTGAATTTGAGGCTGGAATGGTGCACAGGCTTTAAGTGAACTTTGGAATCCTCAATGCTCTGTGTTCAGTTTGAATGAACACACTCTAATGAGGACAGAAAGTTCTTCATGTTGATGTTTTCCATAGATGTCTGAAATGTCAATACTACTACAAGCCAATTATTGTGTAGACTTTCATTGACTATAGTAGTGTTCAGTGCCCACCATCTACTGCCAAGCACTGTTACTCAATGCCCTGCTGTAGGGTCTCAGCTCTATGGCATAATGGCAGAAGAATTATCTGACACCCCCAAATAAACTGAGTATTGCAAGCATTTATTACTAAGTTATGAAAACATCCCTCCCCAGGGTCCTAGAATAACAAATATTTGCTAAGGTGTGAGCAAATGGAGAGAGCCCAGTGCCAGGTACCTTCTTTAGGTGCCATTATCACCTCATTGCAAGCAGGGTCTCAGGTGGAGACCATGCTTACCTGTCTCAGTGTAGTGGGATACTCACAGAATGCAAGCCCATCTCTAAAAGATCACTGGTACCAGCAGAAGATAATACTTTGGAAAGGAGGAAGATAAAACTCCCAGATATATGTCTCCTGGTTTATAGGTCTTTAACTGGAAAGAAGACATCTCCTGAGGGCTTTGTGATACTCAGCCTATTCTCCAGTTGCAATCTTATTCTTAATTAGGGTTCTGGTATTTGGTAGAAAAAAATTCTTTTTCCAGTGAGAGTCTCCCCCACTAGAGTTGAATGAGATTCTGGTTTTGGGAATAAAACACAGAGATCTGAGGGGTGGCCACAGATATCAAGATCCCCACCAACAGCCAGCCCCTGGGGTAGACAGGACCTGAAAACACAAAACTCAAACCTCATGCTTTTCTTTTTCCCACAAGATAGGAAGGAGCTTCTTCAGTGAAGGGGAGAGCACAAGGGCACTGGCAGTACCTTGCCACTCACCCACATGCACACGTGTGCTGCTCTTGGCTGCTTTGCTTTCCCAGGTCAGAAGCTGGTGTTTTTCCAGCCAGAGGGTCTGAGCACGGGTGGGTTTTCTGTACTCCTCTGGCTTTGCTTTCCATCCTGATCTCAGCTATGGCATTACCAGTTTCCTCTTCTACATCTGATCAGGCTAAAAATAATCCATAAAAAAAGAAAATAAAAATCACGACAACTCCAATTGGAAACCAAATAATTTCTGGTACCTCTCTGGAGCAGCTGTTCCACTCTGCCTGCAAACCCCAACGACAGCAGGCACGTGACCCACCAGGCTGAAAGGAAAACCTTCAGAGGTGGGAGGGGAGCTGCCCAGGAACTGTTCCACCGGGGAAAGGATGTGACAGCAGGTCACGCAGACACGTCTGCACCTTGGCTAGGGTCTGGGGTAGCTGAGTTTGGAAATTATCTACGTCCTGGGGCTTCTAAACCTGCCCAGCTCCATCCTAGGCAAGTTGCAGACACGTGCCTCTGGCTTCGTAATTAAGGGGGAAGCCACAAGCAAGGCAGAGTCAATCTCCTGGAAGAAGCTTCCCTCTTCTGTGGTTGTTTCTGTCAGAGGGAATGATTAAGATGACTATAAACGATATTAATGTTGTCCTTAAAAAGTCATAAGGAAATCTGCTGTGAGCCAGGCTGCTGTTCCTCTGGAGTTCAGCAACCTGCCTGTTTGTTTCCCAAGCAGCCCTTTGCTGCAGACAACCAGAGAGCAGGAGGAAAGACACAGGGCCGGGTGCAGACTGGGAGAGCTGGGAGGCGCTGCTGGAGCAGCACAGCCCGGGCTCCCCCAGGGCTCTGTCTGCAGGGGCAGAGTGCACCAGGCACAGCCTGTGACCCTCGGATTTGTCATCGTTAGGGAGCTGGTGAGGTTTGGGAGAGTGACAACAAAATATTTCAGTTTAGAAATGACTGTTCCCACACTGTATTAGCTGCATTTCCCTCCTGTCACTGCCATTTGTGGGGATATTGACATATAAACCGATGTTTGCTTTGTTGAGCTCATTTTCTCTTCCTACCTATTTCCCTTCTGAAATCATGAGGTGAACTATTTGCAGAAACAATATATTTGATAAATATTCTCCTTTTTCCTTTTCACGAATTATCCGGGAACAGACATTGATTTTTTTATTACTTTGTTCATTATCTAAATTATTTGTCAAATTGTTTACAATAATATTCCAACCCTGCACTGCTACCAGGCTGCCTGTCACAGCCATCGTTAACAATCTGACTTAGTGATTTACTTTCTGGAGCCAAATCTTAATAATTCTCCATGTCATTTCCAAATCCCAAAGACACTGTTAATTTGCTTTGCAGGAGTATCTTCTAGTCCCTGCCGTGCATCAAGATGACACTGTGCTAGGTGCTGCATAAACGCAGATCAGAACAATTCTTATTCCAGTAAACACTCTGAGTCTAGAAGGAGCTGGATCTCACCAGAGCACAGAAAATGGGGAGTATGATGAACACCAGTGTAGCACATAAGCAAACAGTTGGTGAATATTTTGTAGGCACCAGAGCAAAGAAGATTCTGTCTAAGCAGACTGCAAAAACAATGAGGTATTTTACATAAATACCTAAATCATTTTGGTTTATTCATTCATCTGATAGTTATGGCCCCATATATTATTTAACATTGCTTGAGTTCTTCCCAGACCCTGCAGGCTGGATGCAAGAACAACTCTTGTATGAAAACATCAAGAAAAACAATCTTTGTAGAGATATTTGTGACCTCCACTACCAATTTTTGTAATTACATTTTCAGAGACTAAAAGGGATTGCAAACACAATCAGAGCAAACAGAAGAAAAATGTTCTCAACCTAATCATCACCATTTCAATACATGAAATCCAGCTTCAGCAGAATCAGGCCACACCACATTGTATGGCACTGCTGGGATTATATAATGGGAAAATTCTCACTGATTTTTATAAAGTGTTGGATCCCAGAGATTTTTAAATTAGGCACAGAGGCTGACCCAGTTTGGGTGGAAAAAGCTTACAGAATCCCAGGGAAGAGCACAGCCCAGGGAGAAGTCTCAGGAGGTACAGTTATTTTTAACCTTTCAGACCTGTGTGACAAAGAATGAATCCTGAAAACTCTGCCTAGAAAAGATGCTTCAGTTTCAAAATTTTAGAATCCTCTCCCCCCTCCCCTAGCTCTTGACCCTGGTAGGAAACCTCTACTGTAAACTTTATTTTTCAGATTAAGGAAAAAAATATTGGAATAGACTGAAGCTGCCATTTCACTCGTCCCTCCCCAAGTATGGAAGATAAAAACATTTTCTAGGATGTGATCCAGCTAAAGAATAGGAGATGCAAGGCTAGAATACCAAGACAAAAAGGGTTTCCTTTTTAGCTGGAGTCGAGAAAGTTAATTTTGACTGAAAATTTCTGTTGAAATAAAAAGATGCATTTAGCCTCAGAATTAACATCTGAAAACTGCTCTAAATAATGCTGCTGCTCTCCAGCGATCAAGTGTGCCTTGTTAGATGATTCAAACCAAATTTGATCTGGACAAGTACTCTGTTGAAATGGTAATTGAATTTTCTTTCAACCTATTGCAGGTTTCAGCCCTTCCTATAAATGTGACGGGACCATTAGCTGAATAAATTTCGTTCTAGGTGCTGGACAGCATTTCAGATACAAATGTGTTTATCTGTAGTGGCGTAATATTCAACAGGCATTTGTGTTTCAAATCAGGTAGGGAGGAGATGCTTGTATTGGTACCTGATCGTGTCACCAGTGCATGTATTTTTTGCTGCTCTGAAATGGGAAGAGAACTGAGTACACATTATTTTGACAATCTAGTTATATAGTACTTGCTCTTTATGGATTGAAATCCTCACTAACGATTCAGCCTCATTACACCCTATAAAAGGGCTGGATGAGAGCTGTACACATTCCCTCTCCTGATCCCTAAGGAGGAAAGGAAGGGAAATGCAAACACTAGAAGAGGCAGAACAATGCTGGGTACTTCGGGTGTCGTTTCCAAAGAGGTTTCTAAAGCCCTGGGCACAGAGAGGATGAGGAGCTGTCAAGACCAAGGAATTCAAGTTGTCTTCTGTCTTCTCCATCTGTGACATCTGTGGCATTTGAAGGCTGCCTTTTATTGACTGTTGTGGACAGTTTGCAGCATGGGACACTGGAAAAGCTCATGAATCCAGTGTTGTGGCCAGCAAGAGACAGAACATCTGCAAGTGGAGCTCACCCCTCCCTGATGCTCCCCAGCCCTGCCCACCCCAGGATCCTACCCCAGTGAGCCAGGCCCTGCCCAGGCAGCTCCACCTGCAGCTGCTGCTGGATCCAACTCCATGGCTCCAGCCCCAGCTCTTTGCTACTGGCACTGGGGGTGCAGCAACAGCTCAGCAAGAGGTACCTCTGGGCAGAAATGTCTGGCTTAACTCCTGCTGCTGGTTTTATTTGTGCCTGTCAGGTATCCCAGGAAAACACTTCTCGGGACTGTGCTGGGAATGGCTCAGGAGACGTATCTTGTTTGGAAAGAAGGAATGCTTCCTTATTTTTCTGCTCAAGCCAGATCAAATTCCAGATCATGTGCAAACCTTGGAGCAATTGCAAGGGCAATGTCCTGTGGCACTGGCAGAAGGTGGCAGTGCCTTAAGTTGGTGTTGCCAGTGAGGACATGGGCAATTTCTCAGATGAAATCACTGGCATCAGAGCTGTATTTTGTTAACAGAGCTGAACGTTTCTCATTCATTGCAAGCTGGTGTTGTTTGAAGCCTCCTTTCCATTTTTAGTGTCAGTCAGTGCCTTAGAAATGAACATTTTTTTTCTTTTACACACTAATCTTCCCTAGCTCTTGCAAACTTTTCCTTTTTAACCCACAGATTTTAGTTTTGCCACCTTATTCCCAAAGTCAGAATTGCAATCCTGTCCTGTTGATCCTCAGCCATCTGCTGTTAAGAGACACACCACAAAACACATGCCTAGAAAGGGGTGGAAAGGAGCTCTGACAAACTTCATTCTAAGGCCAAAAAAAAGAGTGAGATTTCATTGATCTACAACTTGACATTCAGTTCCTGCAACTGAATAGGAAGAAGGCATTTATAACCTATTAAAAACCCTAAGATGATTTTAAGTCTTTTTTTCCTCCTACTTAGAGAAATCAGTCCTTCAGAATAGCCTGGGAGTTGTGAATAAAAAAGAACTTTGCTGTGTTTATTTAGAGAACCTAACCCCATGGAGCCAGCATTTTCACTAATGCATTTTACATTAGTGGGCTGCATCAGGAAATCCTGACTTTTGGTGCCAGGGGGGTAATTAATATCAGATCATGTTTGCAAAATGGTTGTGTTTATGTGGGAATGAGGACCAAGCTCTAGCTGGCAGGATCTGAAGTACTCAACTTTGCTACAGAGCTTTGACAAGTTGCTGGAAGAGTGGGATGCTGACATTCAAGTACCAGGTCTTGATGGCTTAGTAGAGCTACTACTGCCAAAGGGAGCTGCAGACTTCAAGGATTCTGCTCAGAAGCCTTTGAAGAGTCTGCAGAGTTCTCCTTAAAAATGGGTGTTGGAGATAACATAGAAATAGTGAGTACAGTTCCCCCTGCACTTAGCACCCAGCTGCTCAGCTGACCTGACTTTCCCTCCAGAGAAAAAGGAAGGACACCTCCTCCTCCTGCCTGCTTGAGCAAGTGTGTCTAGGGAACAGGAGCTTCTTTGTAATGGTGATACAGCCTCCAAGCCCTAGCATAGGCACTGTCCACAGCTCCAGCCAGGACATCTCCAGCTGAAGATGGTGGAAGGATTATCCTGAACATCATTAGGTTCCCAGAATCAAAAAGCTTATATATATATATAAGATGGTGGTGCTTAAGAATAGCCTATTTCACAGAAAACTTGGATTCTCAACTCCCAAAAGCCACAATTTCTCAGCACCAACTGGGAATCTTGCACTGGTGCATAGTAAGACTGAAAATCACTCCGGAGTATGGGACCCACTGAATCAGAACATGATGAATTTGTGTAGGCAAAGTTTAAAGAGGATTAACAGTATAGAGCAGCAGCAACTGATGTTCAAAATGAGAGTCTTACCTACTGGATTCCCAGCATCCATTGCCATGGGATGTGGCCACTGGCAGTTTCTCTGCAAGACAATTTATTTACTCCCTCTCCATCAGATCCTTTGCTGGAGGTTCATGGCTCCCTCAGCAGCAGTGGGGATTAAAAGTAAAGGTGTAATCTCTGTCAGCACTAAGGTGTGTTTTGTGCTGTAATGAGTCAATGTGCCCTTATGGATCTTGTGGTCAGCTCACTGTTTGATAAATACAATCCATAGATGTTATTCCCCTCTGAGACCCACCCACCATCATCTCTCCCCACTCACCTCTTGGCAGTAGCCACTTGGGAATAATTATCCCCATCAAGAGCCTACCTCTAATGTGCCCACTGCCTTTCCTCCCACCATAAATTGCTCTGATACAGGCACTAAGATAACACATCTAGACTGTATTGTTATTATTGCTGCTATTTTACTAGTTCCTCCATCCTGAAGTAGAGGTAACATTCTAATAATTTGCTGTAACTATAGTAAAGTTCCATGTATCTAATAGTTCCTCATCAGGTGTCTGTGTAACTGGTTTTTCCTACCTAGGTCTGGGAACAATCTCCTAAGCTTGAATACTCTTTAGCAGCACTTGTGCAGTTTTCATTCTCTGTGAAGGAACAGATCACCTCTTCCTTTGCTACCAGTATCTCTGAAGAATTACAGTTCATTTTGTGTTCTACTATTCTTCTGTGTCTCCTCTGTCTGAAGGCCCTGATGATGTCCAAACTGGACTAATTTGTACATCTACCTATAAAGTAATTTCTTTAAGAGCTTACCAGCTTTCTAGACTTTTTTTTCCTCCTGACATGCTTCTTCTTCCTTCTCTGAGATAACAGATGCCACCTTTGGTAACTTTACTGTTTGGCTTCCTGAGGAAAACTTGACAAACTTCAACCTCACTTTACAAATTTCACTACACTCTGAGACAGACATTTCAAGACATTACATTCCTATGAAGGCCACGAAATAATCCAACTAGAGAAGAAAAAATATTTGATAAGTACCTCTGTTCAGCAAAGGCTGTTGTTACAGCTGAACTCATTAGGTATCAGAGAATCCAATCGTAGTTATTATTGATATTACAATGAAAAAATGGGTAACATTGGTTCTGCTGTTCAAGATATTATTTGCTCCTTTCCTTTTCTAAAGGAGTGAACTCTTACCACTTCATGATCTCTTACTTGAGCTGCATCATTTATCTGGAGAAAAAGGAGTAGCAGTCTCTCCTGCTCTGAAGATCCACCTGAGCAGAAGATGGTGGGGGAGAGGGGTGTCCCAACCTGGACCAGTGATGCCAGTCAGTACACCTGTGAAGATCCATGAAGCCTTATGTAACAGTGATAGTCAACTCTTCTTGTTGTCACAGGTGCCCACAGTCCTGGATGAGGTTCCAAACCACCTTACAGATTTTGCCAGAAGGCTGATTTTATTGTCCCATCTTCCTTGCAGTAGGGTTTCCCCCTGTGAGGTCATTGGCTACTGAGCAGTAGGAGGAAGCCTCATGGGCAGCCTCTCCCTCACACATACTGGTGTTTGAAAGGTGTGCTCTGGGCAACTCAGGGAGCAGTTTTCTATAGAGATCTTTACCCAAAAGCCTGCTTCCAGAGGATAAGAATGATGTGATCCACTAATTCATAGCTGTCTCTGGGGCTCAGAGCCTTCTGAAAGCAATGGAGAAAATGGTCTCAAACCCATAGTGAAGGAGGAACTATAGATGATCTTATCCACAAGGGCAGTTCCAGAACTAACTGCTATCTGTCCTTTGTCACAGACATCTTCCAGTACTCACCAGAAGCAATTCTGCCTTTGCATCTTTGTCACACTTCAAAGTGAGTCTTGCCTGCTGCCCTTCTAGAGGATGGGCATGGTCACAAGGTGCTGTGTCCAGAACAGATGATCAACACTGGTCCCATGATGAGAGAAACAGCAACAAAGGAGAGAGCTTCTCAGTATTCATCTAAATACACAAACTGACTGCACTGCTGAAGGCAGAACATGGGGTAGCCTGCAGGTTACTGAGTCATTGGAACATGATGCAGACAAACACACACCACCCAGTGTGACACTGCAGCACCCTCCTGAAACATCTCAGTGGAAACAGAGGTAGCTCAACAAAAGGTTCTTTGTCCCAGAGTCTCACTTGAAATCACAGATACAGATGAGCTGTGCAGTCACACTGCCAAGTGTTCCTTCAAATGCTGACCAGCTGTCAGCAGTCACTTAAATAATGGTAATAGGGCAGAGGATCAAGAAAATTTAGTCAGCAGGTCACCTCTATTGTGTTTGGCTCACAGACCTTGGGTCTAGCACATTTTAACCTCCAAATTTCTAACCAGGTAAAGGAACTACTGAAGCAACCAAATCAATTCATCTCTGTGTTCCTCACTCCTTCCTCTGCAGAGTGGGTCTCATGTAAGATTCCTGGGTTTCTGCCTCCTTTGTTTGCTGCCAGACAGCAGGAAAACCTGAAGCAATGTGAAACTGAAGGGCAAATAATACAGGCTAAGCTTCTGAGGTAACAGTGTCAGCTTTAGAGAGAGCTCAGCCACAGCTGAACAAGCACCAGCCACCACCAGGCTCAGACTGGTCAGTGTGCACAGGGCACCTGCAGTGGGTACAGACACCACAGTGCACACCAAGCACCTATTTGCAGCCCTAAAATCAACTGCTTGCCATCACCCAAAAAAAACTTAGGGGATACAAAGGAAACCTTCACACCTGCCTCAGTTCTGCTATGTTCTTACCTTTCCTGAGCCCACGTGGACCCTGAAGCAGGGGACACATCCAGAAGCAGTGTCAAGAGCAGAAATACTTTGTCACACTCAAGTGGTCAGGCTCTCTGGGCTTAAAAGCTTAAAACCTGGTGCTTATAATCAGAACCTTTGTTCCCCAACAGGAAGCTTCATGACAGGAGGCAAATGTTTTATCTGAGCTGGAAGCAGCCTTGGGAGCACACAGATAGCTGTGGTTATCTAGGTGCTCAAACAAGAGCCAGCTCTGAAATGATCTGTATCATTGCTGGAAAAAATATAACAGGACAAGATACACAGATCATTAACCTGTGAGACTGACACAGTAGCAACCTGGCAAGAAACTAACTTCACAAGTAAGGCCATAATCTGTATTTAGATAGGAACTTGAAGAACTGTGACACTTGTTTATATTGTAGCCCTGTGGAAAGGGAATCTGAGAAAAACTATTACTGGAAAAATGTAGAGAAGGCAATAATAGAATTCTTAAAAATTCTTCACTTGATTGGAAGTTTGCTAAAAAAGAGGCAGCAGATACAACTGCTGTAACCATTTCATCAAAAGAAATGCTGTATTTCTACCAAGCCTGCCCTAGTAAATGACATTTTTCAACAGAAGCATCTGTAATGGACTTGTGTGGAGATGCCAGCACACTTCTGGCAACACCAACTGCAGTAGGTGATTAGAATTTATGCTGTGTAAAATTAACTTTTAGATTAAATGGAAGTTATGAACCAAAATGCAAAAGCATTTCCATGGCAGTTTACCTACAGCATTTGTTCTGAGTGTCAAGGCAAGTGAATCCAACCCAGTGCACTGAGGAATAACAGCTCTGGCTGTTCCAGCAGCTTCCTTTGCAGCCCCACAGCTCTTCCCACACCAGAAACCTGAGGTGTAAATATGTGCCATCATTGACATACTGAACCACCTTCAGTTCTTGGAGACCAAGGGAAAAACAGTAAAGGAAAATTAGAAAACATCACCTACAGAAAACTGAAAAGCACTCCTCTTGTAAAACGTTCATATCCCAGGTACAGGAAGGTCATCCATTCTGCTGGATGGTCAAGGATTTCTGTTTAAAAACTGTCACGTGAAGCTTATGAGAAATGAGCATCTTGTGAAACCCAGGTATTTAACCATTTGTATTATTTGGGAGATAGATTTCATCATAGCAGAGGGGAAAAAATAATTCTGTACAGAACACTGCTGCACCAAATCTCCATTTCAGTTCAATTCTGCAACCTAAACCAAGTCTGCTGCTAGTAATGGCTATGTCAGGTTTTGCAGAGGTTCTGAGTTATAATAAAAGGAAATATACTCCCAATATTTACAGTCAAGGCACCAAGAGAAGCATCTTCCAAATTCTAGCATGCTGGCTGTTGCATAAAGCTGTGAAGCACAAGGCTTTGCTCTGGTCTAATGTAACCCCGCATGTTCTCATACATATATCTCATTCATTTTTTTAAATCCTACTAAGCCTTTGGCTTCAATAGTATCTTGAATGCTCAAGCTTGCAGTTGTGCATGTTGTAAAAAGCATTTTGTTATTGACTTTAAAAGGGGTTGCCTTCAATTTGCAGGATGTTGTCCATAACCTTGCAAAAATTACTGTCACGTGCTGCTGGTTTAGACATTCTGAATTCTGAAATAAATCCCAAACCATTGGCTCAAATGGGATTTGGACAGAATTTGCTCTTGACCACTCCTCACCCTGAGAGATCATTTAATTATTTTTTTTCTATGGAGAGGCAAAGATGAGCACAGGCACCCAGAGGGTTGACAGAACTCTGGGCAGTGTTATTTTGTGAAGTGTCCATGCCAGTACTTGGTGAACACTGTGGTGCACAGAGTTTTACTGCACTAGCTGCAGAATTTCTCCCAACAGTGGACTAACTGTGTGTCAGCAAATGGATACTATCCCACCCAGAACCTACTTTGATGTAAAGACATTTTACTCTGGTTCACTGCATTCCAACAAGTTTTAAGCCCTGCATGATCTAAGTAGCACCATCTCTCATCACTTCATTTTGCTACCAGAACACCTAATCTATTCTCCAATTTATTTAGTAAGTGTTAATCAGTGGTCTCAATGGAGCTCTGGTAGAATTTGCTACTAATCATTTGTTATATTCAGCATTTATTCCTACCTTCCCCTTGTCTTACCCAACTTCCAGTGCTTCACTCATGGGCTATGCTACTGCATCCTTTATTTTTGGGTAGCAGCTTCTCAGAGAACTTCAGGCTTTGTGAACATGCAAAGAAAGATCATTTCCATCAGACTGTGCTATCACCTACAGTAGTTCTAACAGATTCATGGGCACATTTTGGTCTTAAAAAAAAAAAAAGCCACAACAACAAACCAAACAAAAACACCCCCCAAAAATATCATATACTATTAAATTTTTTATTTTTAGCTTCATTTCAGAAAGTTTGTTTGGGTTCACTTCACAGGATTTCAACCATATGCTTCTATTTTATGGATGCAGCAACTGTTGCCCATGTAGGAAAATCAGCTACTTACTTTTTAAGCTTCTTAAGGGCTTCTGGCTGAATTCCACCTGGACTTGCTGATGTAGCAATTTCTCTTTGTTTTTTAGATTTTAAGTTGCTTGTTGTTTTTTTTTTTTAAATCTAAAATTTTATTTTTTCTTTTAAACCACATTAAAATGTTTCATCATCCATTGTGGTGAGAACATTGCAAGTACAATGGTATTTTTGCACTGAAGTCCTTGTGACTCTTTAACCAGGAATACAGCCTCCAAAAAAAAAAAAAAAATCACTTACTTTAAACATTGAGAAGTTATTCTAGACATGGAAACAAAAGTGGGACTACTTGCAAAAAAGATATATTAATCCTGCTCTATAAAGCAGTGCTTATGTTACAACCCCATGAAGTCAAGTTTATTTGAAACAGGGAGCTACATTCTGCCTTCATGTTCATTCACAGAGCAGAAAATGAAATAAAACTGTCTGAAAGGGAAGAGCAAAATACAATGGCAAAAATCACAAGCAGTGTAACTAAAAGCCACTGAATTAATTACCTCCTTTTATTCTTTGAACTTTTGTATCATTGCTGTTCATGTATTTGATTTGCTGAGTCAGCCTCCTTTCTTAGGTCTTATTTTCTACATGTGAAATGCAAATTTTTTACTGTTTTACTCTGGAATTTATTTAAGAAAGAATACTTACTAAAATGTACCTTGTATCTTGCCATTTCCTCCAGTTGTGTGTTCCTGCTTCTTTTTTGTTTAGGGAAAACTTGTTCTTTTTTAATATATAATTTCAGTAGCAACACTTTCACATGGAGCTCTCTCCTCTCAGGTTCTCCTGGCATAGTATCAGAGGAATAAGGTAATTTTTGTCACCACCAATTAAAAAGTTTTACGAAACAGGACCGTTATAAAACAATTAAACCTTGCAAATGCAGTAGTCTCTAGGAGGGAAACCCTGGAGGAAATTCTGCTTATTAAAATTGCAATTTTAGTTTCCATTAAAAAGGAGAATAAGACAACAGAAGATGGGCTGCAAGACAAATTATTTCTTAATGTCAGTTGAGCTTATTTCAAATGAGATAACATATCTACACCAGGTTGAGTTCAACACATTTTTGCCTCCACAACTCATTTATCTAATTCAGTCATCTTGATTATAGCCTCATGGACCTTCATTTTCAGAGGAAGAATTTCGTAACAAACAACCTACACAACATGCTGATTACTGAACAGTTAATTCTAATTAACTTGGCTATGGCAAGAGAATTTTGATAAAGTCCTAGAAAGCAAATTCACTTTGGTTATTCTGGCCAAAGTTCTGTAAAATAAAAACCCAGAGCAACGTGTCCAGATGAGACATCAGAGTGATAGAGCTCTAATTTAAATAAACAAATGAGAAAATTAAAATCACAAATAATTTATTCTTCCGTTAGAATTGATGGAGTACAGTTTTAAATAGCAATGAAGTACACAGTGGTGGAAAATTGGCACAGAACCTACAAGCATTTCATTCATAATAATGTTCCTCATGCCATATCTGTTCAAACCTCAATGTGTATTTTCGATCCATTTTAAGAACACTGTTGTTCCTTTCAAAATGATGAGCAAATTGAAAATCTTGTCCCCCATGTATAATGTCAAAAATATTATGAATACCAGGTTTTGGTTTTTGGTTGGTTGTTTTTTAACCCCAAACATGATCATTAACTGAAAAAAAAAATAATTAAAAATTATAAAAACTATTATTTGACTCCTGGGCTAATTTTAAATTTTGTCCTTTATAAAAGTTGCCAGGAATTCCTGAATGTGGATATTCCTGCACAACAGAGTTATCTGCTCTTTATCTGATACACAGTTGCAGGACAGTTTCAAATCCAATTTTTTGTGTACTATGCTATTGATCAAGGTGCTGCCTCTATCTGACATGCAACACTACAAGCATTAATGCAGCTCAAAACAAAATTTGGCATTTACCTCACCAACAGGTTTGATATTTCATGTTATAAAACATCCCTTGGTCTCATGTTAACCAATAAGAAAAATGGACACACACAAAAAATGCTGCCTTTCTAAAGGTATTAATTCCCAGTGAGGAAAGTTTAGATAGGTTTTACAAAGTCTTCTAGGCTATTTTGATACATACAAATTATTTAACTAAAGGTTAAAATACACTTATACAATAAATCCTGTCCTCCATATTCTTTTTTCAAGTTCTTTGCATATTCAAGCCAAGGAAAATTAACACTTGTCATTTTCTTTGTTACTGTAATTATTAAGAGGGATTACAGCTTGCTTTATGCAAAGCTGTGACAAAACACTTGAGAAATGAAACCCAAACGTTTATCTTGTTACCCAAAAAACCTTGCAGAAAATTGTCAAACTATGTTAGAAACAATTTGTACAAAACTGCTTCACTCTGAAAAACTGGAGAGCTTAAAAAAATGCATCTTTGCACAAGACTCTGTTATACCATCCTTAACTATGTTCCCATTTAGATACCTGGGTTTCTCTTTCTTTGCACATAACCTAGCAGTGATGTATGATGCTCTCCACCTTTTTTCACTGTTCTCTTTCTTGTACATCATTTGGAGACTTGGACAACCAAGTGCTCCCCATGTCCCTGCCCATCCTCAACAGCAGATTCTTACCCTGCCCAGCGAGTAGTGTACTGTCTTGCATATTCACCACATGAAAAACATAATATACAAAATATTGCTGCTGTAAAAAGTGTGCATTTCCCCTTTCCCCCTACAAAAAAAATCTGTGGAAAAAATATTAAATTCCCATAACCTTCATAAACATACAAAGCTGTTTGCACCTTTCAGTCTGTAACAGTCTGTTTGACACACAGTTCTCAACTCGCTGCAAATTATGTCACATATTTTCTGTCCAATATTGCCATCTAGAGCAGAGAAGTGAAATCAGTTTCTGAGAATCTACAGTCTTTAACAAATTAACCCATAAAGACTGTATACCATACAACAGCCACAAGATTTTTCCAAAAGCTAGATGGAATGGGAGGTTCTCATCTCAGGAAGATGTCCACAGTGCTGAGGAGACAATATGGCTGCTATAGATATTGCCTACTGGAATGTTTTCACTGTTGGTAATTTCCATATTGACCCTAGAAAAAAAAAAATAAATACAGAATTAGCCCACAAGGCATGTTTTCCTGAATTAACAGCTAATTATCAAAGGACCATCCAAATAAACTATGATGTTAAAAGGGGGAAACAAGTAACAATAAATGATAAATTGATATGGACTAAGTGCCACAGTTTCACGTCTCCAAAAATCCTTTGTTTTAATGTGAAAGTAAGACTGATGATCTGCATTTAAAGCCAGGAACCTAATTTGATTAAAAGAGTATACTTTTACATTCAATAAACAGCTGTGAAATTTGCAGGACACCATCAAAAATGAAAGATGGAAATTACTTCCCATCTAAACTTTGACAATTATTTCAGAAAGATGAGGTCACCTAAATTCAGGTTAATTTAGAAAACTAATCTGCTTTAAGAGATACCTAAAACAAAACAAAAAAATCATCTATCAAGCATCACAGAATGGACTGATAACGTTACCTCCAAAATCAAGGCACAGTGAACAGTGAAGAACTAGTGAATGTATCTTCTGGGACTCAATTAGTCCACATATTATTGCTCTTATTGATATTCTCTATTTCTTTAGGCAGAGCATCATGTACTGGCAAGGAGCAGAGGTAAAGCACCAATGCTTCATGCTTACCATGATCCTTACCCCAAGTCTTGGAGAACCAGACAGTGTGCTGCAGTGAACCTTCTCCAAGCTGCAGTCCCACCACCATTCCATGTTAAGTGCCATCACAACAAGGCACTGTTTTCAATTCCAGTTTTATGTTGCAAGGTCAAGTTTTTTTTCCATTGTAATATGACAATCAGGCAGGAAGAGTTTCAGAACAGCTGCCAAATGAGAATCTAAGCAGCACAATTCCTATGGGAATGGCTAGTATGAAAGAGAGGTCTTCTGTAATTGAGTTTCCCAGTGGAACTTAAACTGCACAAACTGGAGGAGCAGAGCCTATCTACAGAGAGGGTTATCTGCTGCTACTGCAAAGAAAGCTGGAAGAAACTCAGCAAATTGAGATTAAGTTTCCTTGACCCTACAGATTTGCTACAAGCAAAGCATTTTCCTGTAGCTTACTATTTGCAGAAGGAAGCTATTACTTCATTGCATAAGCATTTTCTTTATCTACTAAACACTCAGAAGTAATTGCATCTCTGAACTATCACACTGAAAGAGTCTGTTCCTCCTTGTCTTTTTTGATTGCTGTAGAAAGGCAGCCAACAGTTCTCCTTTAAGAATGTGGGCAATTGTGGCTATTCTTAAAAGTTCTTGCAAGTCCAACTGATTTACTGACGGATCAGTATTTTATTTAAATAATAAAACCCCACCTGGATCATAAGGTATATTTAGTTAATCTCCATTTTATTTTAGGCCAATTAAAGTAACAGTGTAGGTTTTAATTATATTTATGAACAATGCATATTGCAAAGATTAGGTTTTTACAGAATGTACTTTCTACAGGAGTAAAACTTCTGCTTCATCCTTTAATTAGAAAGCTGAATTTTATCGGAAGTCCTCCACTACATCTCCAATCTTGAATTTTGGTGGTTCTTGTTTGTTTTGAACTTCTCAGCAGTGATAGGAAAGATTCTAAGGTCACTTCTTTCCCATGTTCGGGGTTCCTTTATACTGCTGAGAGAAAATATGTGCAAATACAGACTCCACATCTCCCCACAGTGCTTCAGGAGAAGGACCTCAGCTGCACACCTGAGGCACTTCTGCAACTGGAGAGGATTACTGGATTAGTGTGTGTGGAAAATCAATTCCACCATTTTTATTGCATTTATTGAAGAATGATCCACCATGAGATTTAGGAAGTTCATCTTTCATATCAGTCATTCACCAAGAAGCTATGAAATAGATCATCTTCATTTTTAAGGTCCAAAAATATTGCCTGGAGGGCCTCACTTTGTCAAACTGCATTAAGACTCTGCAAACTCAGAAAAGAATGACTAATCTAATCACACCTCCAGACTAATGATCTGGGCAACTCACCTGGAAATAAAACCCATGAGAATTGTACAAAAGACCAGGTCTTCAAATTCCCTAGTTAAATGTCTGCAAAGATTGTCACAAGAGTGTGTAAGAGTCATGCCTTCCTCATGAAATGAGAGAATACCTGGTCATATCCATAAGGCCTCTGCTGTGGTGGCTGTGGTGGCCCAGGCTGTGTGGGTCTGTATCCCCCATACTGCTGGCCTTGTCCTTGTGGATAATTGGGATACTGAGGTCCTGGACCACTCTGAGAGGGGCCTGGAGATCATTAAAATGGAAATAAACAACAACAAAAAAAATACTGCTTAATGTGTTAGCAAGAAGAAAACATAAGAGCATGGAATTTTACAAGTGATGATGGCTAAGAAGTATCCCTACTGTCCAATTAGGTATCTTCCTACCTAAAAACATACCAGGGATCAGTGGTCCTCCTCTCACCCTGGAAAGCACCTTTAGAGATGGGGCCTGTGCTCCAACCAGACAAACAGTTCCCTTTATTTATGTATTAATCACTTCTTATTGACACATGATGGTCAGAGGACAGGAAGACCATGGGACAAAAGATAAACATGTGCACTTGCCTGGATCTATAGAGGCACACCCTCTCCTCCTGTACTCTGCTGCAGCTCCACAACTTCTATCATAGCAGGAGCAGGCAGATGTTCAGCTGCCTTTCACAGCTGGACCTGTCCAAGAGCCCAGGAACGCTGCACTGCCAGCGAGGCAGCTCTCACTCCACAGCAGGAGCCATAAAGGGGCTATCAGACACAGGAGTGAGATGTGACAACCAGTAAATGCTGTTGGGGGATGGAAAAAAGCCCCTCTGCTCCATAATCCTCTGGGATCCTAACTTTTTTCTAGAAAAAAGACAGAAAGCCCCCATCTGCTTTGGCTCCAGCCATCTCTGCTCTAAAGGGAAGAAGTTCTTTGTCAACAGCAACACCTGTTCCTTTTTGGAACTCCTTGAGCTCCTCTCCCACTGGAAGCTGCCTGTGGCTCCCATCAGGCAGTGCAGCCATTCTCCAAAGAAAATGAACCTCATCCTCTCCTACCTGGGGCCAGAAGGGGTACTGTGTATTGCAGCAACACTATACACGGATCTTTTCCCGTAGATCTAAGTTAGCTTCTTCAGCACCACCCTTGAAACACTGGCAGGCAGGAGGATCTGCAGCTCTTCACAACTGCTTTCCTTTCAGCAAGCTAACACTTGTAATTATTATTCTTTTCCATCAGAAGAAACTGATGTGTTTTAGCAATGGTGTGATCCATTGCTAGAGGAATAGTTTGAGCTACAGCTACTGGACATGAAAATGACATCAGCTGGTAACTCTCAGTAATTCTGGATCTAATCAGACACGCAAAAAGATGACCTGGAGAAGCAGAGCTCCAGGTGGCCTCTCTGGTTCTCCTCAGGCCTCAAATCCCCTGGAACTAAGCAGTTTCAGCTTCTTAAAGACTGATAATAATGACTGAGATGCTTACTTACTTTTGCAAGTTCAAAAGCAATTAAGTATTAAATCAAACAAGAATATTAACTGAGAAGTTCTGTGTTTATCTGACAAATGAACCTTGAGTTTATTTATGAATGACAAATCTTTATAGTTGAATTCTTAATTTTCACTGACAGATTTTATAAAATAAAAATAGAACTTCAGTAACTAATTCTGCTTTAAAAATAGAAATTGGGAAGTATGATATTTGGGTTTACAAATTACAGTGAGGAACATTCTCCAGCCTCTTCCCTCCAGTATTTCTTAACCTAAGTTTTCAGAATAAGTCAGATTTACCTACAAAATTTAGAAGAGTGAGCTAGGTGGAGCTTCATTCTGTTCCAATGTTACATTTAACAGAATAAAACTATGTGAATACTATCAACTCCTCCATAATCTCCAAAAGGAGAAACCTTGCTAAATTTCAATAGATCCTCTTAAAACTTAACTCTGTCTCAACATATGTGTGCAGCTTTACAATATGTAAGCAAGTAAAACAAAAGAGCAGTATTTTAGTGTGCTCTTCTGACCTCAAGTTATCAAAAGTAATGCAAAAATTTACATACTACTCCAGTTTCCTGTTTGGGAGGTTTTCCTTGAATCCAAGGACATTGTGTCACTTGTGGCAGAGGATTTCTCATTCCTTCCATAAATAAGAAGCTGCACTGGCAATACTTTCATTTGTTTCAGTACAAGAATCTTAGAAGACTGATTCCTGTATGTTAGATGAATCTGTAAACTTTGTAGAAGAATATTGTTCAACAAATCCAGGGATGAAAGGCTACAAATGGTTCTACCATCTTTCTGCCCTCCTGACTCTGAGCTGATCTACAAGAGAACAGAAAAGAGCAGAATCTTTCTGTGTCTGAACTACAAAAACCTGTTATGTTTTCTAACCACTCTCATGTCTCTGAGCTACCACACTGTGCTGCACTGCCAACATGGGATCTACTTATAAAGATGCTGCTTTTCACACTTTCTTGTTTTGACCCACTGAAATAGTGGACACAACTTTTTTTTGCACAAGCTTGGCCTTTAAAGCCAATAAAACGGGGATGGAATGACACATGAGGACCTCTCCTGGTGTTTTCTGTGATTCTGTGTCTTCTGGTTCTTACCATAACCCTGCTGTTGTCCTGGATAGCCTTGTTGGCCTGGATATTGCTGCTGCTGTGGTGGATAACCCTGCTGTTGGGGTGGTCCTTGATATGCATCCTGCTGCTGACCGTATTGCGAGTTTCCTGTAAGATGATTGCAAGAAAGCAAACACTTATAAAGATACCTACTTTCTGGGTTTTTTTTTTTCTTCCCTTCTAAGATGCACAACCAACAACACAAGAACAAAATGAAAATGCAATATCGATTTCAAAAACTGAACAAAACAAAGAAAACTCAAACCAAACAGAAGGAATTCGGCCATACAAACTGCAGTTAAAGCCAATTGTGCAGAGTTGAACTGCAGCATTTTCAGCATCTTTGCCAAACGAGCATTACATTTACTGGAACATCACAGTCATAAGATCATGACTATGCTAAATAAAATATAAAAAAACAACAAAAAAAGACAAAATTAAGGACAGCTACAAGAGCACAGACTAGCTACACAAGATCAGCAAGCTGCTTCCTAACGGCACTATAATTATACAAAATAGATACACACACAAAAAGATATACAACTGAACCAACAAACTGATGTTGAAATAAAAACTTCCATTGAGGTAGAAAAAAAAAATAATAATCTCTAGAGTGTTTTAGTCATTTTACTGTTGTTAGAAATGGCAAATTGTGGTTATATATATTTTAGGTGTTTGCAAGAAATTATTCTTCGAGTTCCCTGCAATTTTCCAGACAGCCAGCGACTAGTATTCTACAAGAGCTTTGCATGGGTAGGAGTGGTGTTGTGCAAGAAGTGCTGTTCCCGTTGCAGGTTGGGGGGAGGAAAGGGGATGTATGTGAGTATGTGTGTGAAGGTATATAGATACCTCCTTCGTAGTAATGTTGGGAGGAATCCTCATAAGGCCTATCGTAGCCTTGTTCAGGATACGACGGTTGCTGATAACCGTAATCATTATGACCTACATCAATTCGACAAGAGACAGGAAGAAACGTTAATGGCCTCTGAGTGACAACCCTGCACACCTTGCATTTCTCAGAAAAAGGAAAAAAAAAATGTCAACTGGATATACATCAAAAAGATTTTTTTCCATTGTATTAGTCAAAGACTTCAGATGATTTCCTTTCCTATGGAATTAACAAGTGGCAGGTAAAAAAAAAGGCTTAACGCAGTAGTTTAGCAACATCACAGCAAGGGATGGTCTTAACCTTCTGTTGGGGGGGGAAGGGAAAAAGTACTTTATCTTTTACTCAGAAAAAAAAAAGAAAGCATTTAGGCTTTTCACATGTAAATATCCTGAATTACATTAGAATGAACAAAGAAAGCAATTATCATACTTTGTCTAACACCTGTTCTGCTGATCTCCAATTCCAAAGCATATGCTAAAAGCAGTGTGAAATAAAACAAATAAAGCTGAATGAAGTTATGAACCACAGGCTACATTAAGTTTTGGTTTTAAGTGACAGAAAAACAACATTCTCAAGGTTTTCCCCTACAGAAAGAATTCCTACAAGGCTTAAGAAAACTCTTCTTACATTCCAGTCCTGAGTAGGTCATTAAACAACCTTTCAACTACAGGCATCTCTGATAAAGAAACCAATATCTGCAGTAAACACCCTACCTGTTGTTGGTTTTAGAACAAATCTATTTTGCCTTAGAGGTGACCAAAATTTATCATATTGCTAATCTGGTCAAGAACACAACCTTTGTTTAAATCTGAAATTATACATATTATGTAAGTTTGGAATCAAATTTAGGAATACAAGCAAGGAGGGAGAACACAGTCTAAGTGGTTGCAATTAGTTCTGCAACTGTACCATAAGTCATTGGCTGAATCTATCAATACCTAACTATTAAGTGCTATTTTTTTATGTTCTTTATCAGAGTAATGAGGTAACAATAAAGTATGAATCTTTAGAAGGAAGAGGTCTTAGAGAAGTAATCAGTGCTGCCACAGAGCTGCTGATTGTACCAAACTGCCCTTACTACAGTAAATTGCCTGTAACCATCTGAAGTTCTTGTGTATAACACAGAAGTTACCAAACAACAGCTTAATAATTAGAAGCTAATGCAACATGTAAGAGAACTCTGCACGTGCATCTGCAAAAATAAGACATGTAAGCTTATACAGATGTGGCTTGATGCATCTTAAATTCAATAGAAATTAAAAATCAAACAACTAACTTGTATCCTTGTATTTGTAATAAGCAGTTGCTCTGGCAATGACACAGCTTTGCTCTACATACATTTTTAAGATGTTAACATCTACCATGTTTCTGAGACTTTGTAAGATACCATTAAGTTGCACACATGGTTATCAGAGTAGTCATGAGTCAGCAGCTTTGTTCTCCCAGTCTCAGCTCAGCCTAAAAACAGGTTAATTGCAACTTTTCTAACTTATAGCACAATCCAGTAGCCTTCAGCACTCCAAATTCCAAGAGGTAGGAGGACAAACTTATGAAATTCAAAGTTTGGATCTTTGTCTTGAAAGCACTTGGGGGACTTCTAAAGAGGAATCACAGTTACAATCTCCTCAGGGCAGGGACCATTTTGTTCCTTCATAAAATTTAAACTAAAAGGCCCATACCATGGCAGCATTAACACATTTGTGCTACTTACATGAAAACTAAACACTAAGTTAAAAATAGAATATTTACAGAAAAACCACATCTTTTTAACAAGTTTTTCCATTTCAGTAAAATCTTTAATCAAAGTATATTGCCCCCTCTCTTATTAATAATAAAGTTATGGCTGTTTTAATTAATCTCAATTACTCTAGGTATGCTAAGGAACCTTCCATACTTTTAGATAAACCAATTAACAGTACTTCATTTTGAAATACTAAAACTGTTAAGCATTTCAAATGGGAGCATTACAAATTACATGCTTTGAGTAGGTTGTAAAATTAACTAGTCACAGTAAAACTGTAGTAACAATTCAGAACTTGGAAGGTTTTGTAAATGTGAGGTATGACATCCAATTACTATTCTTGCCTCATTCCCAAATTTGGGGCATAGGACTACATTAGTATTGGGCAGGTATAGAAAATGGGAAAGTTAACATTTATGAGAGATTACCATCAGGGTAATATTGCTGGTTCATGCCTTCTGGAGGACCTTGTCCACCATGACTGTATTGGTCCCCATAATAGTCTTCCTGGCCTGAGTACTGCTGTGGTGGGCCTGAAAAACCACAACCAGTCAATACGTAAATAACTTGTTTTCTCTGTTATAAAGCCTGCTAATTTCTCATTTTAGTATGAGAAATATTTCTCTAAAGTACTCCCCACCCATCTCCTTGCATTTCAGACAATACACTTAATCCAGTTTACTTAATAATAAATGTATCTATATCTATCTAAATACACACACACACTGCACTAGACTGAGCACATATATAGATATCAAACTTCCATTTTAGAAACATGTGTATAGCAGATTATGGTGTTAAAAATAAAGATATTCCTTTTCTAAAAGGACTGGAAAGGAAAATAAACATCAAACCAAAAGCAAAAAAGGCAAGTTTGTAGAATATTGTTCCTTTTTTGTAAGTGAGCACATTCAGAATCAAGCAGGTACTCTGTTCCTTTTCTGTACCTATCATTTAAACAATGAAACAGAATTCTGCATCAGCATATCTGAGATGTGTATTATTAGATACTTCATGTCAGAACTTAAAAAGAAATACTTGTCTTCATGTTTCATGGTGATACCAGTAATCTGCTGCCAGAACCACCCTTAAAAGGCTAACAAAATGAGTCTGCAAAACAAAGTCTGTGACAGACACCCTATGATTGAGTTGAATTTGGTGTGGGCAGGGAAGTGATCTGAACTAGTTTTAAAGATGAGGATTTGAATTCCATGTACAAACACTGAAGTGAAGTCCTACCTTGCTGGGGTGGCCTGTATGGAGGAATCTGTCTCTGACCCATCATGTGATTCCCCTGGTTGACTTGGCCCATCATCCCCATGGGTGGCTGCTGCCCCTGGTAGTGCTGCCCACCTGCCTGGGGCATGTTGTATTGCTGGGAGGGAGGCTGCTGGTGCATCATTGGACCTGTCAAAGGAAAAGGAGAAAATGTGTCTGCTGTAAGAGATGATCTGTGATTAAACCTTTCAAAAGCAACATGGAAAACCCAACCTTTAAAAATGGTCCAAAAAAGGCTCTCACTTTCTAGCATTCCCTAAAGGATTCATTGTTTCTGGACCTATTTAAGTGCAGGGGACCAGTTCAGGAACCAAATCACCAATCAGAACTGAGTCTAAGGCAGTCTGCTTTCTAGATGATTTTTCTTCAAACTACACAGACATTAGTTTACTCATGCAGAAAGACAACAAACGTTTTTTCTGTAGTGTGTTTTAAAAAGCATCTGCAAAGAAATTATAGATGAAAACCTGATGGTGAAACTTTGATAAGTCATAGAAGAATTATTTAACATGATGAACTCCTCAGGGCATAGTTTTAATAGACATGTAGCTGTTGCTGTAGTCCATCAACAAGCCACTTAGCTGTTAATACAAAATAATGAATTTTATTCAGCCTTTAAAGACAAACCACAGGTACCAGTGAGGCAGGGCATCACCCAAGAGAGAGCAGGCAGAAATGACCACAGGAATCCATGTTCTACCCACCACTGACCAATGCCAGGTAGGCTGTAATCATCTTCCATACCAAACTGCACCACATTTCCAAGAACCACAGGAAAAGACCAGGAGAGACCAAGTACTGTCCATGTTTTATCAACTGAAAAATCTGATTAAGGCTGGACTTGGGAGAAATGCAAACTCCAATAATGAAAACAGACCATTAAAGAGCACCCTACTGACACTGTACAGCAATGAAAATTATTATTACACCATTTCATTATATGAAATTGCAGGTTAGGTTGGTGTAACTTTTAAAGAAGAACAGATTCTTCACTTCCTTTGTAGTACCACTTCAGAAAAAAAGACTTATTCCAGTATTAAAAGCATGAGGAGGAAGGAGTTGTGACAAGGAGACAAACTACTTAAACAGTGTATTTTTATAACACTAATTCAAACCACTTAATACACACTGCACACCTTCTAACAGCAAAACTCTCAGCCTTTCCCCCCCTTTTTTAAATTTATTTTTTAAAGTACAAAGACAAGTAACTAGTCTCACTAAAAAAAAAATAAATCAAAAACCAAAACATCAAACTATCACAGCCACACCTTAGCCACATCCCAGAAGAAATAAGAAGGTCTCATCCAGTTTTCTAAATTTTTCCATTGCATTTAATATTTCAAAATAAGTAGCTGCTGGAGCACAAGCATGAATTCCTACATGACACCACAGTACTGGAAAATTACCTAGGTACAGTCAGTATTAACTAGGAATTTAGAGAAGGAAAGGAATATGTAGTCACTTAGATCCTGTCTACATGGGGTTACAAGAGAAAGTTAAGGCAAATTAATTAATGGTATGAATTCAAAGTGTGTTAAATCCCATTAAACCCCTGTGTGGAATCTCTCAGAACTAAAGCAGCCTTAGTTCAGTCAAGCTTCATTTTCCTCTTAAGATAAATATTGGCCATTCTTAAAATGATCCTGTTATGCTTCTATCCTTCAGCATGGCAGTTTCTGTGTCCTGATTCTTAAAGTCTAAAAATGGTTTAAATTGACACACTGTAATAGTTTTTCACTTAGCAAATATATATTTCCTTTTTTTGATCTTCTGAATGAGTAGGTAATTTAGCTCATTCCATTTCACTGCTCCTCTGCTTGGAGGTACTGAGAAACATTAGGCAGCCTTGGAAAAAAAAAACACAAAAAACTTGTTGCCATAATATTCCTAGATCTCAAGAAAGCTTGTTAATTAACAATATTAATATTAGTCACAATACAATGTGATAAAATGTGTTGGGTCCCCACGGTGCAATGTAGAGGTTTTCTGTTTGCTTTTTAAATTAGAACTTCATTAACGCTTTGTAGAGCCACAGTGAGAATTCACCACCCGGTATCAGACTGTGCAGTGTTCATAACACACTGCCTGGCTGCCTTCCAGTTTGGTTCACATCTCCCTCTTATTAAGATGATACCTAAAGGAAGAATCAGAGTCTTTTATCATCTCACCCAACAGAACCATTTTACTGGGGAGTTTTGAGGGGTGAGCGAAGTCTGAATTTGTCTTTTGAAAAATCCCACCTAAAATAAAGCTGCATTTATTCATCTTATAATACTTAGTATGACACAAAACCTACATAGAAAACTCTTCGACAAAACTTAAGTCAAAACTTAAGATCATTAGTTCATGATCTCAGACTTGCAGAACATTTTTAGAGCCTACTTAAAATACAGCTCTTGAATCTCCCATCAGGTCACAACAACCTTCACTGAGTGGAAGTTGATCTCTTCCAGACTTGAGACAACTTCACATACCAGAAGTTCTCAAAACTGCTGCAAGAGAACACTCCCTACTTTCAAAAACTCTCCTTAGAAACACTCTCAGTTCATTTCCAGCACTATTTATTCCAGAGGGGACAAAATACCTGATTTGTACAGTGCAAAATGAGTCCAAGAAAATCTTGTGTAGAACTACCCCTGTAAATATGGAAATACTCAAGCAGACTATTGTCCTTCCAATAAATTAACTGTGGCAGTACAAGAGCCCTACAAATGTTTTTGTATATTCAGAAGGAAGCCTTCATTATGTCAATATACTGGAGGAATCTGTCTGAAGACAGTGATGCTAAGAAGTAAGAGTGTAGGTCCTGTGAGGAGTGCAGGCAGTTTGGTAGTCAAACAGGTATTTGAAAAAAGCAGTGTAGACCTAAATCAGTCTCATGAAATGAATCTATAAAGCAAGCCAGACAACAAGTGAAAACTGAACTGCTCATTGATTTTCAATTTAAAGATGGTCTGCATTGGTCTGCATTATCACAATATACAACATGCTCCTCAACTGCTTATTTCAAAGTTGGCTTCACCTACTAAATGAAAAAAATGGTTCCTGCTCCAGCCTGTGGCTGCTAAGGACTCAGGTATAGGGAAAAGAAGAGATTATGTGGATTTAAGTAAAAATGGGCTGTACCTGATCTTCTCAGTGCAGTGCCTCAGTGGCAGTCTCCTGATAACAAATGAGAACCTGATCTTCAGGCGTGTAGGATGAATTGAGAGAAACAGAAACACAACCTGAAAGTGGGTCCCAGATAAACCTAACAAATCTGAGACTAGAAACGCACCAAGGATGAAAGAGATGCAGGAAAACTTAGCAGTTTAAAAGGGACTTCTCAGCTTCACCTCTTCTGCTGAAACTCAGACAACGGTGGTAAGTGCTGGGAGGACAAGAGTAACTGCTGACATGGCTGATTCTTCTGAAGCAGCAGAGGTGTGGAACCACACTCACTTCAACTGCTGGCTCCATGTCAAGAGCTACAGGAATAGTTGGGTAGAGTAAAAAAGCCACAGTACAAGCTATTGTTTCTTTAGTCTTCAAAAATGCATTGATTTTGTTGCCAAGAAGAGGTCTATTCTTTACACATTTCCCAAACAACTGGATATGCACACACAGATTGTCAGCAGAGCACACCATGGCAGGCTTACCGTGGAAATACTCAACCTCCTGTCCACTGTCATAAATAACAGAGTATGTACCCAGTGATGCAGCAGCCCTCAGCAAAAAGTTGTTGTTTTTCTTCATATTTACAAAAAAAAAAAAATGCTTGTTTTTAAACATAAGTGATGGTGGTAACTCTTGTGACAGTTAGCTTAGGAACTCTGCTATAGGGTAAATTTAACCTTCAATTTTCCCCAAGATTCTTGATAAAAGTTAAAATTCACACGGACTTGGTCAAATGAACCAAAATATTAAAGTTGTTTTAAGACACAGGGTAGTTTAAACACTATGAGGATAGAAAAGACCCTGAGGATACAAAAGTTTTTTGCTATTCTAAATGTACAATTTCAGTTAAAAATTAAAGGTAATAGAAACTTCTCCAAATTTATTCCCCAAGGTTCCCATCTCAAGTGCAACTATAATTTCAGGTATCATTTGGGAAAAAATTACATAAAGTCAGTCACACATTCCCTAGTTACCACCATCACCTTTCACATTTTCCACTAGCACAGAAAGATGAAGGAACAAGCACTGAGACACCTGTTTATATCTTTGGTTCTTTTAAGATAGGAGAACTGCACAGAGAACTTCAGGAAAATTACAGCTACACACCCTACAAATCCAGCTTCAGTCTGATGGAGCTTCAGAATACAAAGGCAATTTAATTTGAATAGGTTAGATGTCACAAAATTGAGACTGCCCTGCTTTGTCCAGGACACAACAGCTCCTGCAAGCAATTCAGATACGGAAATGTAACAGCCTCTGCTTACATGGGAATGAACAGATGGTGACATTCACAAAGGTCCTCAACTTCAGGAATTATTGTATCCTAATCTGTCATACCTTGAATATCTTTGTATTTCAGATAACACTGGATGTTCCTCTTCACATTCCTTTATGTGGACAACAAAAGAACAGGAATTCTCTACCTGCCTCATCTCTGCTGTCTCCATGGTCTCCTTGGACTTGCTTTTAATTGAAAATGCTCTGAAACTTTAATGGAAATTTTGTAAGCTTATATAACTGAAAGTGTCACATGTCAGCACCAGACTCAACAAGCTGTCTTCTCCAGATGATTGAGTCAACACAGTATCCTTATGTAGAGTGAACTACAAGCAACATATAGAATGCTCTTTAAATACAGACTGGGGAGTTTGGCAACTTTGCTTCCAATACTTCTGGTAAGTGAAGAGAATTCTAGCAAAGGGATCAGAGAAAACACAGTCTGTGAGATGGCCAAGCTGCAATTTCTTGCTCCTTGCTTTTCAAGTACTAGAATTCTACCGTGAAGGATCCATTCAACGGCAATAAAAGGATTTGCCATGTAAGTTTCAGGTTCCAGAAAATGCTGCTTACACCTCCCCCCCAAGAAGTCAAAAAATGCCAAGACTTGAGATATTTCACTCATCCTAAGTAGCTTCCCATCCAAAAGAAGAAATGCAGCCCCAAGAAAGGAGTTTCTTCCACACTCACTCAGCTCCTGCTGCTTCCTATCTTCTCCAATATTCCTTCAGGATATCCCAGGCTGCTACAGTAGCTTTTTAATCAAGTCATCTACAGAATCTTCCACAACATCCTGCTTCTTAAGTCCAAAAGGACTAAAATTCTTCTCTTAACTGGGCTAACTATATAAAAACAGTATCATGAAAATTTTGCTTCTCATGTAAGATATTCCTCTGGCTAGCATTTGATAAACTAGTGTCAATTAATAATGAGCAAAAGTAAATCCAACAATGGGTTCTGTTACTATGCATTTTATTTCTTAATTAGCACTTCATTTTTTTCCTGCTAGCACCATCTGCCTCAAGATGTGTGTATACAGCAAGAGGTTTTGCTAGAAAGTGAACACAAAAAGTTATGCTAAAACCACTTAGAGGTTAGATCAAACCTTTCTACATGTTGAGGTGTTTCTATTACAAGATAGCATGTTGGGTTTCTTGCCTCTAAGTGCTGGCCTCACTGAATGCACAGTTGCTATTGTTCACTGAAAAGCCATCTCAATATTGTTTCCTAATTGTTTGTGTCCTGCCTAGTCAAACACTGAAGAGAGAATTATTAATTTCCTCATGGGTTTTCTTATGGCACTCATAACTAAAATGTCCAGATCTTCATCATGAATATCTTTTCACAACACTCCTGTGAAATCAGATGGTATTGTAATCTCACCAACAGATTCATTCCTCTACAGATGGGGAACCCATGCGGGGAAAGATTAAGGTCAAAAACATCTACTAATTTTTAACAGCCAACTTGAGATGCTAAGAATAGCTTGCAGAATATTTAGCATTTTATTTAGCATTCTGTTCAGCTAGTGCAGTTCATAACTGACAGATATAGTAGGATTTCTCATTCTCAACATGGATCACCCCTTTCCAAGACAAAGAAACAAATGCTTAGTGGTTCACAAATGTCTCCTGAGAGCAATACTGAGGTTCAGAAAGTTTGGTGAATTTCTGTTTCTGAATGGCAACACAGGCTACCAGTTAAGAAATCTTCAAGTCACTCTTTCTTTTATTTTTAAGCTGCATGTCAATGCACTTCCTAAGCAGCTCGTTCCTGTTTCTTCACTTAGATGAGCAGCCTGTAGTGTCTGTGCCTGGCTCAGCCCAGCCAGAGAGCATCTTGGCCACCCACTGAAATCTCTCAGTCTCAGATTCCTCTGCCACTCTCTCCCCTGCTGTCTTGGAATCAGAAGAGAGTGAAGATTAAAAAAATATTTCCTCTAATTTGTCACCAATCTCAATATAAATACAACAACTAAGAGCAGAAAATAGTTGAAATGTATTAAGTAGACCTGACTGGGAATATTCCTAGGTCAAAAGCCTTAAGCTGTCAGTACATAACAAGTGTGCTTCAGACTTAAAGGCTTCTACCCCATAGATATTTAAAACTGGACTAATTTAGGACAATATTTTAAGTGAAAGAGCAAACAGCACCTTGCTGGCATAACAGAGAGGTTTAACACCTTGCTCTAAAGCAAGGGACACCTGCACTCCTAGATTTCTATATGAAGTGCTCTATTAATGCTTTTGTGAGACAACAAAGTATTTTAGAGAAAGTATTTTTTTACCCCACTGTCAGAAACAGCTCTCCACTTCTGTGAAACTTCTGGGAAAAATAAAATTAATTAAAAAAAATAAATAAATCAGCCTTGAAGCAGGCACTGGGAATGGAAAAAGTCTCAGCCTAAAGGGTGAAAACTAGTTACCCAATGTGGAAGTTTCCTGTGGCTCTAAGGCAATGGTACCAACTCATGTTCTAACCAGAGAATTTCTCTTGTTCTTGAGCCTACAATTTGGTTAGATAGCATTTGATTCTTCATTCCCCAAAGGTGCTTCAGTACTATTATTTGTTCAGAATAGAAACCTTTTAAGTATCTTTCTGCCTCATTTCTAATGAGCAATTTTCCAGTTTGACAGAATACTGAAAAACAGCAGGGGAATATTATGAGGAAGAGTAAAGAAAACTACTTAGAGACAGAAGAACTGCTAGTACTAAATTGTAAGCCAGTCATACAAAGTAAGTTGTTTTCCACAGAGCAACTTAGTGGCTCGCTCCCTAACTCATACTGCTACATATTTATCACTAATTCCCTGCAACTATGAAATTTCAACTCCACAGGACTTTGCTAAAGCACCTTACAGCATTTACAAATTTGCTCCATTGTGTACTGTCCCAAATTCACAGGTAGCTTGCCAGTTCAAACTTGTAACTGATGAAAGCAGATCCATTACAAGATTCTCACACACTACCTGAAAGTAGTTCAGTGTCTGCAAATAAATAAAAAAATCACTGATACACAGGAGAAAGGAGATAGAGAGTTTTCCAAACAACATACAAATTCATCTAGAGAAGGAAATCTACAAGAAAAATCTTTAAAAATAGAAATATCTCTACCCAAGATGTCTCATTGTTACTGAGGCTCACAAGCAGCTCACTTACCTTGGTTTGGTTGCATGTTCATGTTTGGTCTGGGACCATAGTTGCCCATTGGCTGTCCCTGGCTCATGGTCATCTGGTTCTGCACTGGCATGCTCTGTGAGGATGGCACTGAGTGATTATAGCCACCCATTGAGCCATGGCTACTGGAAGGCATGTTCATGGAACTGTTTGTCATGTTGAGTTGGTTCGGTCCAGGTCCTTGCATAGGCATGTGGTTAGGTCCTGCAGCAGGAGACATGGGGAAGAAAAGAGTCCACTTTAAGTATCATAAACCAAGCAAATATATTCATGCTGAATCACAAAATTAAATGTGATTACATTGTGACAAAGCTATAAACATTTTGCTCCTGATTTCCCAACTTAAATAAAAGAAAGTCAGGAACACACAAAGTTCAGCTCCACTATGCAACACTTTTCTGCTGCTGAGCAGCTGCAGCTACTAAACCAAGGTGTAAATTGTCATATGGCTCATCTTCAACCCACAGCATATACAGGATTCTGCTTATGACAAGCACCACATGAAGAGTTTATGGAGATATGTACAGGCAGAGCATGTGACAGAGCAGGTCAAGTGTAAACAAAGGAAGAGTCAATATACACAGAGCTCAACAAGAAATACAGAACACTTAGAAGAGGATCCTAAGAGAAACTGTGCCAGTAGAGCTGTAAGAAGATAGTGTTTCAGTTACATATCCCATGTATCTGCCATTAAAACAACTGCTTTAAATGCTGCACTAATCAGATTCTGTGTTACAACAGTTAGTGGAATAACTATCTATCTTGACTACAAACAGAATTTTTCCTCTTAAACTCTCATGAACAGAATCTTATCTCTGAGCAGCTGTGTGCCAGCCTAAGCACCTTTGAGACTACATCTGCAGGAAGGAAAGATGGCTGTGAACTTGTTGGTCATACACAAGCACCTGCTATTGAGGACAGAGCCAGGCAAGAACCCTGCAGCCATCCTTACCTTTCACCTTCAACATTTAACAAGCTCAAGAGACAGGGAAGGCCACTCACCCCCCACACAATCCAGCTCATCATCTCCTCCCAAATCCAGACCTTCCTCACTTTGCATCACACATACTCTCAGTGTAATTCCTCAGACAGCATTTTTTTCAGGTAAAAGACAATCTGTCACAGGTACAGATGATAATTCCACCATCAGCTGAAAAAGCTTTGCTGTGCCTGTCTCCCCTGGTAAGAAGATGCAGGGGGGATGCAATTAAGAGCCTCAGCAGCACCTCAGGTCCTTCATTAAGCAGAATATAACCATGAAAAAAAATCATACTTTGCCCTTTAGTTAATGGGTCTGTGGCAGAACTTTAAATCAACTCATCACTAGGCAGTTCTTTCAATCCTCCATCAACCCTTCCACCCATTCTCAGGGCTGTGGAAGCCCCTACTCAGATAAGCTGTTCCAGAAATCCTTAGCTGGTATTTTTAAAAGCCTGCATTTTATTTCTTCCAGGCTGGTCAACTTGTTGTCAACTCTGCATTCTCTTGGTTTGCAAGGTAATGTTTTTACTCATTTTGGACAGATAATCTCTTCAGATATTTAAGGTTTGGTATCTGGCTTCTATCACAAAGCGTATGTGTAACTTTAGAGTAAAAGCCCTATAAAGAGAAAGCAAATGCATACACTGCAGGAATTACTACACATCTATGAAACAAAGCTCACAGACAGACAGCACCAGCAAATGCTTAAAAAAAATATCATTAAGCTATCCACTTAATGAGATGATTTTGTTCCCTCTTCCTACACCTAACAACGATTTCTGCATGCTTTTCTGACATTAGAGATGCCCCCATCCTAAGCTGTTTATCTTCACATCCTCAGAGACAGCCTTACACAGAGAAGGGAAGGAACAGACATTCAAAAAAGGGCATATGTTGGAAGAAAGGCTAAATTAAAGCTTAGCTGGAAACTGTATTTAAGTATTTGTCTAGGTGAATACCAAAACAAACCTATTTACCTTTCACATTTTTTCATAACAGCTCTTTTCTTATTCTATCTAATTACAAAATATGTATGTTTAAGGAGTGACTTTTCTCCCCCGTGGCTCCACAGTGAAGTCATTATGCTCACATTGTGACTTAGTAATCCTTCTCCTTGGAAAAGATCATTATAATAACAATAATATGATTACACCAGAGGGTCAAAGAGACTGATTTGTGAGAGGCAATGCTATTCTCCATGGAAGCTGATGGATCTTAGATGGATAGAAGACACCACAACCAGAATATCTCTGCCCTACTTAGGGAGCAGCATACATTGCTCTTTCCACTTCCAAATTCAGGCCATGCCCAACACGTATGATGGAAGTAACTTCTCTAGATCTTTTATTGTGCTTCTCACACACAGCCTCTGGAGGCTATTCAGCTGTTCTCAGAAAAGTTGTCACTACCAGGTCCATTCTATCAAGATTTCCAGATAAATTAAGATATCAGAGAAATCACTGTATTTTTTACTTCATATTAAGTTTTGTATAGTTATTTACTGTGCTTGCTGTCATGAAGTGTATCCTTGTGACCACTGAGAGATGAATTTTCAAAGATCCTTTGACAGCAGTTTCCATTCTTGGAAGAATCAATACCTTGAAGAGCTCTTGTACAACAAGTTCCTCCATACAAACAAAATGAAGGGGTCCTGAATGAAAGCAATCCTGGGAATGAAATTTTAAGCTGAAAGCCAATTCACATGAAATAAGCAGTATGACTTTATGAGGGGAAATTCTGGAAAAGAGCTGCTATAGAAAGGAAGAATCTTTTCCAGGGTCTACTCCATTTGGATCTGACTGCTAAAGGGAATAGCAGCCCCAAAGCCAGTACTGGGAGGTTCAGTGTGGGATTTTATCATCTTGTTTCACTGCTTTGTTTCTGACTTGCCAAGCACTTTGCTTTTTATTATAAAACAGGATGGTATAAAAGTTGACTTCAATTTTACACCTAGAACAATAATCTGGGGGGCACTTCTTTACAAATCCCTTACGATTCAACACATCTTCAATCATAAAGAACACAGAGGATCAGTGGGAGCTGGATGGCTTTTTGTCTAAAAGTGATCTCTTTTTTCCCCTTTCTTTTTTTTAACATTTGAAACACCCTCTAAGATATATGCATTTTATTATTACCTCATTATTTAGCTACAATGATTTTACATTATCTTTTCATGGAAGGATTTGTGTACACTCAGCCACAGGCCAATACCTTTCCCCAATAAGCCTTCTAAAGCCAGCTGTACTGCACAGTTTCAAACAGACTAAATTTAGCCAGTTCTGTTCATCAGAGGAATGCTGTGTGTCAGCTACATCAAAGCCCAAGGGCAGCCTGATAAACACTGAATACAGGTCACGTAGCTCTGTAGCTAACAAACTCTAAGAGAGCTGGTACTCGGGGGCATTCAAAGCAGTTTTGTCATCAACAATCTAGTATCCCTTGAGCCCCCATGTCGTTTCAGTTGCCAGGCAACGCTGGTGTTAATGTCTTAGAGGAGAAAAACTTACCAGGCATCTGGCCGTTCATCTGGTTCTGCATGTGTGGTGCAGGAGGGCCCCCACCCACCATTCCATCTGAGGAGAGGTTGTGCGAGCGCGGGGGTGGGGGAGGGCCGCTCTGATTCATCCCTCCTGGACCCATAGGCATATTCTGTGTGGGTGGCTGAAAGGAGACAGTTTAGTCAAACACAAGAAGCAGTTAGTCTGACAAATATATTCTATGTACATATGGTACAGCAGTTGCCTATATTGTTCAGTGGGCTATGAAAGGAAGCACTGGAAAGGCATTGCTTGCTCTCTCGGATACGTTTAACTCCTCGCCATATTAATTTTGGCAAACTGTTTAATATTGCCATCAATTTTACATGAAGTGTTACGTGCAGACAACACCACAGCACCTTCAAGCACCACTTGAAAATTAAAAAAATAAAAAAAAAAAAAATCAATGCCTCATTAAAAAATTATACCTGAACAGTTCAAGACTGCTGGAGTCGCTCCCTCCCACACAAAAGCTTTCCTTCAAAGCAACATTTGGCAAACAGAAAAATAACTCTTCCATTAGAATTCTCTCACATCAACCATTTGTTGCTGTTAACAGACCTTGCACCAGGACAAAACAGGTACAACAAGAGATGAAAGCCTCCAAATGCTCATAGAGTAGCAAAAAAATGGCACCTGGGTGTGGTAAAATGTTTGCGATCTCTTCCCCTCTCTCCCCCGAAGCGCTGAAGGCCTAGTTCATAATTTCATGCCAAACACCCCCTACAGACTGGAAGCACATTAGTGCTGGCCTCCAAAGGTCCAGAGACAGCTGCCTAGAAAGGATGTTTTTGGCAAATTTCCTAATGAAATTGTGAGGAAAATAACTGAATAACCTTGAGAGTTCAAAGAGGGAGAGCAAGAAAAACAACAAATACAAGGGGGAATTTACTGTTAGGTTCTACTCACAGCAGTGTAAGGAGATGCAGAACCTGCTAGGAGTCAGCTCCAGTTTCCTATGAAAAACACCTCTGAGACTGCAGGATCCTCCTCACACCCCTCAGCCAAGTGCTTTCAGGGGAATAAAAATCATCCCTGGGAGAGCCAACACCTCTGTGGCTTTTGAAGACCCTCTCTACAAGGCTGTAACTATCCATGGAAAACCATTGCTGGCAGACAGCTGTGTCCATAGTTTCCATCATTTCTGTTCATACAAAGAACCCAGGAGGTGAACCCTAAGTTCCTGTCTAGCCCAGCTCCCCTCATACCTACAGCTCCTCAGCAGGAGGCTCCTAAAGACCAGATGCAATCCAGCAGAGAAGAGCTTTTCAAATGAGTGTCAGGTAGGACCCCCTTTTGGCCTCAGAGACAGTCCCAGAGTAGCAGTGACCCACACTCACTTGCCAGGAGAACAGGGAAGCAGTACTAATTTATTTTCAAGTAACTCAAGCAGGTAGTATTTTCCCTGCAACATTTTTAACTGTTCCTCAAGAAATGAGTGAAGGCTTTTATTCAGCAGGAGGAAGGAAGGAGATGAAGGAAAATGCAAGGAGAATGGTGAAATGCAATACAGATGAAGTACACTGAATTTTTAACCACTTTTCAACCACTCTCTCTTCTGAAAATTCTTACTGTAACTGCTCCAGAAGAAACAATAACAACAACAAAACAAACACACACAACACAACCCAAATCCATAAAACTATTCCTAATACCTGTGTTCACTTTCAGATTATCTGCAGTACTTGATGTAGTGAGAAGTGAGGCACAGTATGCAAGAAAAAAAGCCATGGTATTTGTGATGCTGATACAGGTTTAGTTTCAGGGAAGTATTCACAAAAAGATACTGTAAAAGCAGAAGGATTCCAAAGACAGGCAAGCAGAGATTAAAGCCTTTAAATGTTACACCAGAAACAAATAAAAAAGGAGCTTTTTTTTTGTTGTTGTTTTAATCAGAAGGAAATGAACGTAATAGGATCTGACAAAAATACTATTTAATATATGATACACACAAAAAGTACATCACCCAATTTATGCTTTAACAACAAAGAAAACCTCAGGAGAATAGTCAATAAATTGAGGAAGAACATTAAGCACAGAAGACACCACATATATCACATAAACCATAGGAATTCATCAACACAGGATACTAAAATAAAGTTCAGAGATAATTACACATACATGCAATCAAAACAGTTATACAGGATCTTTTAAACTGTGTTACAAGTCATGTCAAACTAATCATTACCTGATAGTAATTAAAGAGAAATGTCTCCTGCAGGTATCATCACTCCCTGCTGAAATTCCTCCAGTCTTTTTCTACTGGCCACAGACAGAAGAAATTAAGAACTTCTCTATTTCTAACAGAGCTGATCCAGGCTCCTTTGAAATCTACTTTAAAAAACAAACTCCAAACCCCACAAAATCTGGGTCATTTAACCCTTCCTTAACTTCTGTGAAAAACAAAATTGATTATCCCCAGTAATGTGCACTAGGCACAATAAAGACCCTTTAAAGTACAAAATGACAACACAGCATTCACAAAAAAAAAAATGCTATGTAAAGAAAAAAGAAAAAGGAACTGCCCAGTCTTCGTGAAAGGAAAGCTGCCCAACATGAACCCTTCCCCAGTCTAGGTATGAAGGGTGAGGTGAAATCCAAATGCTTTAGGTTAACAGAACCAAAGAACTTCCCTCCTTCTGCTGGATAAGCAACAGAAATGAAAGGGAGTTTAAATTACTGCTGATTTCATACCAGTTAGGAAGTAGAAAATGTTAACTATTTTAGTATCAGTAAAAATGGAAGAATTAGAGGATGTCTGATGTAGCTTCACGTGCTAAACACGATTTTTTCACTGACTTCCCCAAACACAGATTAGAGTTTCTAGCACCTATAAGGATCTGAAATTTATCAATAGCATGGAGGAGAAAAAAAAAGGCTCTTTTGTCCAACTCTGGAAATCTGAACTGGAAAAAGACTGAAACTGACCTCTGCACTTGTAAACAACAACAACAAAAAAGACACAGTAAAAACCCCAATATATTTTATTTAAAAGACAACTGTCAGTAAACAAAACCTACTAAACACAAAGGTTATTTGAAAGCAAACAGTTGAAACAAAAGCCAAATTGCCTTTTCTTTTTTTTAGAAGATGTTCTTGTAAATAATAAATTGGATCAAATACAAAGCAGCAAACAATAAAAGCTGCCATGGTGGAACTGTACACCTGGAACTTTCATCTCTCTTCTCTTCTCTGCCCTATCAGATTTTTCTTACCATCAAAAGCAAAGTGAAAGATTTGTTTATGCAGCATTTATTGTTATCAAAACTGGGGTGAAATCCCAACTCAGTCATCAATACAATGTCAAAGACAGGACACACTGCTAAGCCCACTAAAACACAGTGCCACTGATCAATAAAAGCACCTACAGGTATTTCAAGTCCACTACCAGAAATACCATTTTCTTGAAATTCTCTCAGAATGACAATTAAAAGCTACATGGAACACAGAC
>JANHGL010015192.1:0-10709 GCA_024611195.1 Ceyx melanurus | reverse complement strand
CTTCTGATCTTTCTAAGAGAAGCTCTAACTCAGGATTCAATCAATCAGCTTTATTTTCACTTCTCAAATAGCATTTTCCCCAAACAAAATCCCCCACCCCAGGGGGTACCCTGCTCTGCTGCCATCAGTTGCTGGTGTCACAGCACCTGTCCCAGGCTCAGAGAGCAGCACTGCTGAGAGCTGGTGATGGCACCTGCAGAGTGCTTCCCAAGGTGCCAGACTGGGAAATCAGATCATAAAAGATCCATTTTTGAGATTTGAAAGATGTGAGCTTTAATTAATTGGGTTACAACTCTTCTTCTACAAGGTACAGGGTATTCTAGCACTGCCAGCACCTTCAAGGGGAAGAAAAAAAAACAAAGAACAAACCTGTATCATTTCTCAGCAAGTGGAATATCTGAGGGTGGGGAGGATTTCTGTGTGGAAAGCATTTACACTCCTATCCAAGTAGTGAAGTTAATTACCAATTAATTTGTGCTTTCACTGCTGGAGTACCAGTTGTGACACCAGCTGTAAGGAATTCTAAATTCAGAGTGATAACCAGTTTCTAAATCTTCACTGTACATTAGTTTATTCAAAAAAAGCAGAGAAACTCTGACTTAATAGTTGAACAAAATGCTGAAATAGTGCAGAATGCAACACTTCACAGTTGGTTTAAAGAGGAGACTGGCATCTTTAGTTGTTTCAAACTGCACATATCACTGTATTAAAATATTGCATTGCACAAATATTCTTTAGCATCATTTTCACAACCAGAAAAATCTAACCCTAGAATATTTAATGTCTACACAGCAATACCTCTTCTGATGCTGAAAACATAATCACATAGAATTCTTGACAGAACTAGAAATTATTTAAATCAAAAGTTAAATAATCTGATAAGAATTCAGATGGGTTTTTTTAAGCAATTAGGAAGAAGTGTGGATATTAATTTGGGGAACACTGAGCTACAGAAACTTAACTTCAGAAGTATCCTATAATTCCCCTATAACATGCAGTTCATAATTGTCCTCAAAAGCAGGAGCTTTCCATTCCACAGCAGGTTGCCTCCTGCCTCTTTGGCTTTCAAGATCATTTAATGTCTGGTCCAACATTTACAGGTTTGGCTTTCATTTAATAACATAAAATTCGACCTCTATTCCATCTAGAAGACCTGTTATTAAAGCAGGAAGAATCCTGCAGAACCCCCAGAGCATGTCACTGGGAGAACAGCAAAACCATGGAGGCTACAGGGCTTGGCATCTGGGTTAGCAGACTGCTTGGTACAGCTCCCAGCAACCTGCCTGGTGTACAATTGGGTGTTTGTTGTGCAGGGAGGTAAATCACACCCTCAGCAGGAAAGAGCTACACTTTAGAGCACACTCCTAATTCAACTTGGCTGCTGTTTTTACTGATTTCTAAATCAGCCACAGGATTTGGTAGGCAATAGTAGTTTTTTGTGTGCAGTGCACTAGCTCCCCATGTGGACACACCTGATCAACAGCAAAAGCCAAGGAGCTTACACAAGTTACAGCAATCCTCTTCCACCAAGTGGAGCACACTAATGGTCTAGGAATTCACTCCTGACATCACAGCAACTTCAACTCCCATATTCTAATGTATTTTAGCCCTGGGGTTACTCTGAACTAATCCAGATTGGCAATATCCCCTTTTCCAGGTCATTAATCTGATTCTCCAGGCTGGTTCATCACACACCACCTTGAACAGATCACACAGCACAACTGCAGTTGATGGAGCCCAGCCCTGGTTATGGCACCATAACCACTACTGTCAAAAGGAAAACTTGCCAAACAACAGCCAGGTTCATTCCCAACATTTAGATGCCCCACTGGAGCCAACCAAACAACCTGGGAAAACAACTTTTTCTTGTAAGGCCATGCCACATGTGGGTAAGATGAGGATACACAATCTGAAAATGCTTTTTTTTAATCCAGCAGAGCAAGTCTCTTCAGCAAAAGCAGGATGACACTATCAGCCCCCAATCAACCCAAGAACTCAACAAAAAGGCTAGAGGAGAATTAATACACAACTTAAATCAGACCAAATTTGGGTATTTTGCCTTTAGTCTTCTAAAAAGTGTGTACTGCTGACAACTTGACACCATTTCCTTCCCATAAGGAGCAGTTTTCCTGGTCTAAGCAATGGATGTGGCTCTTCCACACCCCCTGGAGTGCTTGTTCAGTTCTGGAGCCTGCTCAAGCAGCACTGCAGAATCAGACCCCATCTCTACCAGGCCCACAACAGTGCCTAGCTTCAGGAGAAGCCTTAGGTACCACGTTGTTCCAAGTGAAGAGTCTCTGAGATCACCCACAGCCTAACACTGCTTTCTTGGAATAATGTGGTACCACAACACGAGCTGAGCTGTCCCACAGCTCCTGTTCCTTAGGGACAAATCCTGACTGGGGGCTAGAGGTTGTTCCCAAAGGAGGTTCACTCCATGTGTTTCTTGCACAGGAAATATTTTTTGCTATGCAGAATCAAAAGGCAGAGCACAATGAGTTGGAGGAAGAAATAATTAAAAAAAAAAAAAAAAGTTCTTTGGGGAGGATGGAAGCACAAATTGATTAACTTTTATCAATTACAGATTTGCATTAGCTTAATAGTTTCTAATAACAGTAAAGGAATGTGAAGTGTAATTTTCTTTCTCTTTCCAACAACTGTGGCTCTACCTGACTCATTTGAAAAGCAGCAGAACAATTCCTTGAAGTGTAGTCACATAATAAGATAGGGATGAATCCAACATCTTTCCTCCCTTTCTCAAAACATCTGCTACATAATGTGACTCTTCTAAAAAGTCTTTAGAATTTATTATGATTTTTAAAATGGCCTAACAAACATTTAATGAGAGCAATTATTCTTCACAATCCAAGCTCCACTCCTGACTAATAGCTCACTTGCCTCTTGACAGGAAACACACAACCTTTCTTTTACTCTATTAATTCAGTTTACAAATAGCTGAACTTGAATTTGGCCTGGGCTTGTATTCTGAAATGCTAATACGGAATCATAATTTTGAGTATCTGCTTTAAAACTAATTTAATCAACATAGTAACATTCAGTATACACGGAATTAAGCCAGAGGTTTAAAGACCAGTGCCAGCTGTGATCAGCAGGAAAGCAGACCCCACAAACAGACCTTCAGCTACACTACCACAATACCAGTTTCCCAGGCATTTGCTACATAACTGCACAATAACTTGATTAATTTAGGATTCCTCTCATTTTCAGTAACAATTTTATTTGCAAAATTTATTGTCAGCTATTAAAGCTGAGACATCTCTTTTGTTTTCTGAATGCCACCTTGCTTTTTCAAGAAAAATAGCACCACTGTAAAATTTTCCACTGCTTGAGTAAACCAATCTTACATGAGAGACTCCTATTTGGCCACCCAATCTCTAAAACTCATAAAACAAAAAAAAAAACCACCACACACATAAAAAACCAAACAAACACAAAACCACCAAAAACAGAACACAAGCCAACCACCAAAAAAAAAATCATTCCACTCCATCTTCCAATCAGAAGATAAAGAAATGCTTCTTTAGACTAGTGTTAGTAATGATCTTTACTAGTTCTGCCTCTTGAAGAGCAGTTTCTTGGGAAGTAACCAGCAATTCAGCATTTATTGATGCTGGGTGTTTCTAAAAAGCAATCATCATTTATATAAAAAGTGTTTTCTCACAAAAATGTCATGGGCTCCACCCTAATCTGCATCACAAGTTTGGGAACAGCATGGATTAAGGGATTTCAAGTCCTCCAAAAAGCATTAGTTTCAACAGAAGTAGCTCAAGCAAGAAGAAACTCACTTTAAAAAAAAATTCTTTTTCTACTATTCTGAAATTAAAAGCAATTTCATGTAAAGTGCACAACTCAGTTTTCCTGGAAGTCACATCAGAAGTTTAGCTACTGGAAGGAACTGGCACCTTCAATATAGAAGAAAACCAGCACATTAAGAGAAGTGAGCAATAATCCTAAGCATTTATTTTCATCACCTTCTTGAAATACACACTGAAACCAAGTGCTCTGCATGCTGGCAGGAGACAAGTTGCATCATATAAGAAAAATTCTGATTGTTCCAAATTAAATAATCGCTGCAGAACTCAGTATTTGCCTGTTCTTAAACTATTGCCAAAATGAAAAGGCTGGAGTGCAGGAAAACATTCCCCTCTCCTTTTCCCATAGAGTGATGGCCAAGGGTTGTTTTCTTACAGCTATTCAGCAAAATGAAGACATATCAGGGAAGACAGAGACTGGGAGTAGAATCATGTCCCTGCAGTCCAGACAGAGATGGTCCATTTAGATGGAGACAAGCCTATGGGACCAGATGGAGTCCTGAGAGAGCTGGCAGAGGTGCTCACCAAGCCACTTCCCATCATTTTTCAGCAGTTGTGGCTGCCTGGGGACTCCCAGCACACTGGAATTTAACCAGTGTCACACCCACCTACAAGAAGGGCCAGAGGAGGATCCAGGGAACTACAGGCCTGTCAGTTTAACTTCAGTGTTAGGTCAATGGTTGGACAATGGTTGGATCTTAAAGGTCTTCTCCACACTAGGAAATGCTGTGATTCTGTAACTTGGAAAGAAGTAGCAAAAAATTCTATCAACTTCACACCTGCACTTAGCCACCAGTCCAGTCTAGCTGGGAAGACACTCCCCTGTGGAGCCAGTTCTCTGCACAACACAGCTGGTTCACTACACTTTTGTTTCATAAAAGATTTATCTTGTTCTCCACCAGCAGTATCACACTTTCAGGAAGTATGTAATCATTTGATTAGAATAATTCATTGTAAAATGTGAACAGAGGCACAGAAGCTGCCTAAAAGCATTTTACCCAACAATAAGAATGAAGTCTAAGCAGTATAATCAAATGATAGAATGAAGTTACTGGGTTTGAGTCATTTTAGCTTCTATTACAAACTTTACTCTTTAGTGCAGTGTAAATGCCATCTCAACAGCAGGATACTCTTTTCAACCTCATTTTATCACTTCACTATTACTTTTCATCACATGCTTTAAGTTTTGAAATTTCTGGAGAGTGTATTTCCAGATTAGAACAACAACAACAACAAAATAAAAAAGGCTAGTTTACTAGGGTAACAATCATCCAGATACAATCCAATTTCAGAAGCTATGCAGACACAAGCCCTCCTGAGTTATGTGGGAAACTACTGCAATGGTACTATCATAAAGTTCATGTATTTTACTATTAAAAATAGATTTTTACACACACAGTATCTTGCTCCATATTTAACTGCTGCCACCCACAGCCCTTGAATTTAGTAAGACTGTTCAGCAGCTGACACAGCTAACAGAAACATAATACTTGAAAGTCAATTTGAGCCTCATCAGTTCTTAAATGAAAAGCCAATAAAGAAGAAGTCTGAAGTAGTTTATCTTGCCCTGAGAAAAAAGCAGGAATTCACATGCTTCTGAATTCTTCTGGGTACAATTTCTTGAAAAGACAGAAAGAGTTTAAAGAGTATTTTTCTAAAATCCCCAAGAAAAAGTTGTTCTATGTGATGTTACCACATTTCAGGCAAATCTTCAAAGATCTGGCTTGGTAGGCCAGAGCATCTATACTCAGGGAAGACTGAACCTCCAGATTTCATTTTGTATTTTAGTTTGAAAGAAAGACCAAGCAGCTACTTTTGTGTTCCTCCCTCAGCTGTCAAAAGGCAACTTCTTTTCCTGCCCCCCTCTCCCTAACAAAAAAAGCACTGTTCTATTTTCTCACTGCTGTGGAATATTCCTTATGTTCTAATCAGAAATACACTTCAGACCTTATCTGCAAAAGTCTTTCCCAGCCCTATCTTCATTTTCTTTTCAGAGGAGAATGTCATCACATTCAACTTTAAGAACAGGGCTGTTCACCAGGGACTAGGATAAGGTCAAATTCATTTCCAGTTGTCATCAGAATCAGGATATGAATTAAGGTCCAAAAACATATTAGTTAAGTAATACACACAGCTCTCTTCAAGGTTTCTTTCCCTCCCCCTCAGCTATAAGAATGGATTTATAAAAAGAGAAGCCTCTACAGGCACAACAGGTTGGACATAATGAAGCACTGTCTCTATAGTCCTCTAGGTACCAACTTGAAAGGATGCTTTGCTAGTAACAATGATTGGAGAACACTTCTCCAGAGACCAAAGAAAAAGTAATTCAATTTCAGTTGGTGAAAACTAGTATCTAGGAATGGCTGTTTTATGGACATTCTTTTTAGCTTCATATTACAGAAATGAATCAAGACTATATTAATTCAAGAAAAGCCTTATTACCAAAAAACAAAGAACTTCCTTGTGTTACTCACAATGAACTCCCCAAGCTCTCCAATTAACACAAAAAGAAAACAAATAGCAAGCTATTTTACTGTTTGTTGTAGCTTTCCTTGCTATTCCATAAACCATGGAAAGAGGAAAAAATTGGAGGTATCTTCTAAAATAAAGAGTTCAGGAATACAGATTCAGAACACCCCTGATTAAAGAAAAAAAAAAAAAGCTAGCAAGTATTATCCAAGAAAAAAATAAATCTTCATTTGTTGAGCAAGGCAGCAGTGCAGTGTTCCACCTTAAGCCTGTGTGAGATTATTTCTTGTATACTATTATTTTAATTCACCTTAAAAAAAATGTGGGTTTTTTTCTGATCAGAACAAGGTCAAAGAATTTCTGTACTCTAGGTGAGTCTCTTAAAAGCAGACAAAGATTAACCCAACCTCACACCCCTGAGGCAAAAGAAAGGATGATATTCCAGTGAGGAAAACAAACAGAAAAACAACAATAACCACCACACACACACACAAAAAAAACCCCAACCAAACAAAAACACACACAAAAAAAACCCCAAAACCAACAACAAACCAACAAACAAAAATCCCACAACACCTACAAAAACTGGCAGAAGCAGCAAGTACTGCTGCAGGAGCTGACTAAGAGCCACACCACTGGAGTTCTTGGTTGAAAGAAAAAAACAAACCACAAAAAACAACCTCATCTTGCCTATGAGGCAGAAGAAATAATACGCACTGCACTTTAAATTCAGAGTAACAGTCTTCAGTTAAAGAAGGTAGATTTTCAGCAAGACCTGAGCAGTGAGATGACTCCACATACAGCATGAAGACAGATATTGCATCAGGTATTCACTGTACAGTAAATCAGAGGCTAAATGTTTGGTCATTACATCAAATGCTTCTCTTTGGTTTTGCATTTTATTTTTACTTCCAGAAACCCAAATGAAATCTATTTCCTACTTTTACACTATTTTGTACTTACTGCTGGTAGTAGAGACTGCATGTTCTGGTTGGAGTCAGCTATTGTGGCTAGGTAAACCAAGTTTGTATGCAGCATCTGCTGGTATCTAGCAAAATAAACACAAGCAAAATACATCTCAGTTCATAAACACAGCAACATCAACATTTAATTCTACACATATAAAGAAAGCTCCCTATGTAAAACAAGACTTACAAGAGTAGTTATTAGGAGTTCTAAAGCTTTTTAGAGTGTGTTTGTGTGTCTGATGCAATTTCCACCACATCCACTAGTGAAAAGGGGCTCCCTTACTATGTCCCAAATACAAAGTGTCATAGATGTCTGTGAATCATGACCAAGAACAGTGCAAACATTCCATAAAGACCCTGAGCTTTGGAAGTCTGCTATGCAATGATTATTCTGCTACAGAACCACATTCCAGAGTCTCAATATCTAACCCACAGTCACAAAAATAACCTTGCAAGCAGGAACAGATTACAAATACTAAGTACTGGCTTGCAAACAGCTTAATACAGTAACTGTGCTGTAATAAAATCATTCTCCTAAAGCAAAAAAACCTACTATGTCCTACTCCCAGACTACCAATTCCCTTAGTAAGGGACTCCAGCCAGGCTGTGATGCCTCCTGTGTCCCATGACTCTCTATTTCCTAATTACAAGTGTTCCATGATCTTCCCATGCCAGAGAAGAGGAATGGGAAAAAACATTCCTCATTAATTCACTGCTTCCACAGTTCTCCCCAGTCACTTCCCAGAGACCCCACTAGACAGCAAGTCCACATGGGATATTCTGGCACACCAAACTTTTCAGACAAGTGTGTTTGTCCTTGGGCAAGAGGCAAGCAGGCAGCTGTCAAACACACCACCAGGAATTCAGAAAGGTCCACTCCTCTCATGATTCTGAAAGGTCTGAAGAAAAACACCTCTTTCCCAAAGTGTCATTATGATGCAGAGGAAAGAGATCTTGGGTTATTCAGTCCCCATTTTTATGGGCACCATCATCATGACATCAACTTGCAGTAGGCAAGTTGTAGCATTTCAGTGACAAAAGTGATAAGCATACAGCAAGTACATTAAAAAACCACCCCAAATTTTGACCATACTGTCTGTAGCAACACTTCTCTGTTCTTCACAGCACAGTTCTCCTACAAGGTGAGCTGAACAAATCAGAAATGGTGATCTAGATGGAAATTCACAGTAGATTTGGATTCAAGTCTTACTGAGAGCATTCAGATGTCTTTCCTTTGTTCTGATAGTCCATGATACACTGAATCAGATGGTTATTTTCATCCAACATCTGAAATGATAAAAAGTTCAGAGTAAGTCTCATTGTAGAAGAAAACTGAATAGGTTTGCTCCTCTTCTCAGAATTTTTGAGAACAACAACAAAGTGCTATTTCAGAAACTTCCACTTTATTTATAGAACACTGTTTTGCTCCCATTTTTCCTTAAGCCTTCAGTTAAAGGGTTTCATATCACTATTATAACTACATTTGTGAAGCTGCCTATTCAAATACTTACACTTGGTTCTGCACCAAGCTTTCAAAGTTCTGCATTTCTCCATTTGATCTCTACCAAGAAATGCACTTTGAAAATTAGGCCCCAAGTTTCCCTTCCCCTAAAGCCTGGAACTGTTCACCAACTGAATAATACCAGGCACTGAAGTGGTTATTGATAGACACTGAGCTTACCAGACAGGTTTGTTTCAAGGAAGTGCCCTGGAAAGCCAGGCCTTATTTACATGAAGAATCTGTAATTAAAATGCACATGTTCTGTGTAAAGGGCACAGTAGATCTATTCTACTCCAGAAGTATCCAGGAATATGAACAGATGTGAATTAATGTTCTTTAAAAACAAGAAAACATAGTCCTAAAATAATGGGAAATTGCAGATCTGAAGGCTTTTTACAAAACTCATGAATTCAGGGTGTTCCAACCTCTAAAGTGTCTTTGCATCACCTTTCTTCCCCAAGGAATCCAACCTAAACAAATTCTATAGAGACAAAAAGAAGTACTACTCAGTACTGACACTTTTTTCCTGACTATTCCATCTTTACTATGAAAAGGGTATGGAGTCAGAATCCTCACACAGGCCTCTTATCCCTGTAAGGATGAGTCAACCAGTCAAGACTTTCAAAAATTCAGTAGTTCACCAGAACTGACTAGAAAGATCAGGGAGCAATTATTTTGCCTGCAACTGCTGGATCTGCAAACATTGCCATTAAGCACTAAACAGACAGAACTGCAGCATTTTGAGTTACCATCTGAACCTCAGAAACTAGGCAGAACTGCAGCTGCACCCACTGAAGAGGCTCACAAAAGCATTTCACATGTACCAACATGAAGTTTTACATGAAATAGTGGCCATTTTCACCAGGAAAAACAACCAAGGAAAAAGGACCTTATACTTTTGATACTGAAATCTAGCAGAGCACATGCAAAGCAAGTCTTGAATCAATGCTCTCCACAGCAGATACCTCAAGCTCAGTAGGCAGGTAGACTTTGAGACTGCCAGTTAGGTGGTTACATTCTTCACTGTCACCTCTGGGTGGGGGGGAATGCAAAGGCCAAGAGGAAAACAAGCAAGGAGGAAGGCTGCAGGTACTGTTTAATACAATTCTGAGTAGCTGCTGATAGAAAATGGAAAGTTCTTTTTAAAGAGTTATAAACACCTACCATCAAAAGAGAATTTCATTTCCAGCTGGACAAAGACACCTCCAGGGCTTCTGACAGTTTATATACAGTACAAAGATTCTTTTTCAACTTTACCCACAGCAGCATTATACCAGCACCATCCATTTAATGGCTTGACTACAGCACAAGAAAACTTGTCTGCATTCTCCATAAGCACTGCAGGGACCTCAAGTCTCTGCTGACTCCCTATAGGCAGCTTTCCACACAGTGGGTAAGTATTTTTCATCTAAACCTCTCCAGCACCGACTTCTGCTACATTATCTGGGAGGTAGCTCTATTTACCCGCAAGTCTCCCACACAAGGAGCTTGTAGCAACCTGTTTGATTCACGGCTATTTACACTGAGAACAGTGTAGTCATCAGCTAAGTTCCCAAGTCTCATCAAGTTAAGAGCGAACTTTAAGAGGCTCCTTTTTCTTCTGCCCATACAAAACACCGTAAGTTATTACGAGTCCAATGCACGGTTTTCTTTGAGTGCTTTAGCGAGTTAACTTGCTCCCTCCCACGAAAGCTTAAATGGAGTCGTCCGAAGTCACTGTCATTGGCTCCGACCACAATGTTCTTCTTTAACACTTGCTGTTTACGGAGGGAGCTTCACTGCCAGGCCGACCACGGAGCTGCAGCCGCTGCGGACCCCCCGGCGGCAGAGCCCAGCGTCAGGCGGGGTTTAGGAACAACCCGAACTCAAGTACAACTCAGAGTCTCCTCCTCACAGGAAGGACTTACTCGGCTCCACCGTTTCCCCGCCAAGTCCTTA
>JANHGL010015191.1:47465-62560 GCA_024611195.1 Ceyx melanurus | reverse complement strand
TGCCCAAATCTGAACCCACTGCTGGAGCTGAGGCCACCAGTGCTGGGCACAGAGGGACAGTCAGCTCCCTGCTCCTGCTGGCCACACTGGATCTGGCTCAGCCATGTCCTCAGTGGATAAGCTCCCCAGCAGAGGCCAGGCCAGCACTCAGCACAGCCCTCTGGGGTGGTGTGAGATCGGGGTGTTTGCCACTTCTGCAGCAGCCTGACACTGCTGCTGTCTTCATCCTGCAATCAGTTGCAACCCTCTTTCTGCAGCACTGCTGCTCAAGCTGCTCATTTCCTCATGCTGGTACAACAGATCATTCCTAACTGAGTAAAAAGTCTTGCGTTTGTCTGTACTGAATGGAATCCCATTTCCTTCCAGACCACTTGTTCTATCTGTCAGGGTGTATTTGAATTCTAATCCTGCCCCCAGGTGCTTGTGGCTTTGTCTTAGCTGAGAATTGTCTGCAAATCTGAAAAGCACATTCACTGTTCCTTCCTCCATGGCATCCACTAAGGCTTCCTGGCCCAGCACAGATCCCTCTGGAAACCCACTGGATAAATTCTGCAGTTTGACAATGACATTTACTCTCCAAATACAGTTTTTCAGCAAGTTATATTATATACTTCAAACAGGAGCTTCCTCTCATCTATTTTTGGAAGTTACTATTTGTTTGAAACCCAGAAATGCTAAAGACAACAGAGACTGAGTATGATGTTTCAATAAAACGGTGTCAAATGCTGATCCCAGTGGGTAGCCAAGTGTACCAGTGTCTGCCCCACTGACAAGTACCAATGAATGACAACTTGTTCAGGTACCTTTGTAACTTTTGTTGTCCTCGGAGTCACTTTTATAATAATATCCCAAAACCAGGACTGCATTCTTCAGAGTCCCTTTTTCAAAGAAATAAAATGACAGAGTTTAATTTTAATGGGAACTTTGTAATTTAAAGACAGAAAGAGCAGATGACATTATGCCACTAAGAAGATGTAGAGCAGAGTTCAGTCAACTGGATCCTTTATTCAAAGTCATCAGCCATGAAAAACCCAGCCATCAAAACACTATAGTTCATGTCTCCATCTAATGTAGGGGTTTACCAGGGTTCAAAGGCAGAAGCCCTTGCTCAGCTGGCCAGCCTGTTGAGCAGGCTAAGAACAAAGCTCCCTATTATACTACATTACACCATAAGCAGAGGTAGCAAGAGCCCCAGAAAGCATGACCCAGAAATGGCATGGGCTGCAGTGGAGTCCCAGTGCTCAGCAGAAGCACAGAGTGCCCATTATCAGTCTGGTTATGAGAAAACAAACCAAACAAATATGATACAAACTAATTAGAAGTGTTCTGACCTATCTGGCATATAGGTGGGAAAGGAGGGTTGACAGCAAAGTAGAAATAGGAGGTGGATCACAGGAATGTGCCTACTGAATAAACCAGTAACAGCCCAGGAAGACAGGAGTGGCTGGCATAGAGGGGAGAGCTGGATGTGCCAGCATTTCACTGTCAGCTGCCTGGTTATTCCCAACAAGACACATGGTCAGGTATCAGGCAGGGAATGAAGAGCCCTCCAGCTGCAGACACCCCCCTGGGGTCTTACCCACCCAAGGGAAAATATGAGGAGGGGGTCAGTTTCTGGGGCATGTCTATTACAAGTCAATGTGTTAAATGAGAGAATTGGAAAAAGACATTACCAGAGTCAGATGTGAACTGCAGACAAATCTAATGTCTCAAAGGCTGGCAATCCCTTTTCCCTGAAATATTTATATGTGATTGACATAATGCATTTTAATGTGAAACTAATAAAAAAAAATACCTTTATTTTCTCTCATTTCACACAAGCAATATGTTACTACTGAACTGCTCATCAGCCTCAGTGCCATTTTCAGTGACTCTGTGAAAATTCCAGTATAAGCAAAGTCCTCCAATTTAGGGAAAATAAACCCCAACCCTTATAAATAAAAAAACCCCTTTCTTATAAATCTTATAAACCCATTCTGTGAGAAGAAAAAAAAAAAAAAAAGTTCACATCAAACTGCATATGCATCTTACTTGCCATCCTTCAGATTTGTGCAAACACAGTTAAATTCCTTCTTCTGAAACATTATTCTTTCTATACATAAAACTTTGATTAAAGATGTTGAGATGACTAGGAACAAAGGATATGAGACTCAAGGCTTTTAACATCTCACTGCATTATTCCATACAATGCACTTTCCCTATCAATGTCAGTAGTAAGTGAGACAGAAATCTAATTTTCATATAAACTATTCTTTACAAAAGGCTAAAAATAAACCACCCCTTTATAGCACCAACATTGCAGCTATCAGGACTAGACTGAAAATGCAGTGCTAGTGAATATGGACCCTATAGCTGGCACTCAACAGCTGAGGACTGGCAAAGGCAGTCAGAGGAGGATGGGAGATGTTTGGCTGACAGCTCTGTCAGCATTAGAAGCTAACTGCAGTCTGGGGCCCTTCTGGTGCCAGAAATGAAAAAAACAACCCCCAAATTAAGTTCATGACAGTAGTGAGAAAACATCCACTGCCTGCAACTATGAAGCTTGCCAGCAGGACTGCAGGGTGTTTCTGAGTCCACAACAGCTTCACACACTTAAAATCCCACTGACAAGGCAGCTCTGGAGTTTACTTCCAAAACACAGCGGCAGGCAATGGGAACACACCTGCTGTGCCAGAGTTCTTTTAGAAGCAGTGTGTATTTTGAATGTGCCCACAATGTACAGTGGACTCTTGGCATGGCCTTCATTACTTTTGGGAGAGATGCAGGAACATGTAGAGGTGAGAGAAGTTACAACAGCCAAGAAGCACCCCATACTCAGCTACACTCCTCTGGCTGGATGTCATTGCCACTGAAACCCCACAGCTACTGTCTGCATACAGCAGCTCCAACCAGCAGGACCAGCACTTATGAACAAGTCTGAGCCCCAGTGTGTAGCACCCTCCCAGCTTTGCTGGGATCTCCCTGTGACTCATTCCTGAATAAGGATGGCAGAAGAAAACTAGGCAATAGAAAATTCAGGAAAAACCATTAGAAGTGAAAAAGCTGCACAGAGAGAAACCAGAAGCATCAAACTTAAGATGGAGGAAGAACAGAGGGGCACAAAAAGATGAAGACTATTGGGCAGAAGATGGTGAGAGCAGTGCTGTGCTGGAGCATGGCACAGGGATCCAGTGAAGCTGGGCTGTGTGTGCCCTGATCAGTGAGAAGCAGTTGTTTTATGTGGGCACTGGTATGCCAGCCTCTGGGGTCCAGCTAACAGCAGAGGGAAGATGACAGCAGTGGAACAGACTGAATGAACAGAACACAATGCCAGCCTCCTGCTGGAACTGTGCCAGGGAGCAGCCCTGGTACTGATGCCCCGTGGGGCAGTCACTCACCCAGCTGAGCTGCCACCATGACTCTAACAGAATCACAGCAGCTGTCTAGAACTCGCACAGGACGGCGTGTGGATAAGTCCAGCAGCAGGATGTGTCCCCCTCCTGTCCCTACCCACAGGGCAGTGTTCTTCTGCAGGCAAATTGTCTTCACTCTTCCAGAGTAAGCCAGTTTATGTTTTGATTCCTTATTCAGCTTTTCCACTTTGTCCCTATAAGCATGGAGACAGTTTGTGTTGGAACTGGTGTCATGCTGTTCCACAGCTGCTCACGACTCAATCCCAACAAACATCACCAAGACAAGCTGCAAAAACCTCACATGGGTCACTCCATTAACTGCAAACAACCTGGGATGAGAACTACTGGACTTCTACAAGCCACCTGCTATGCTTCAATCCACCTTTAAATAGGAGGCAGGGTGTATTTCTCTGCTTGCTGTCTGTCAGGAAGGAAGGAAGTAGGAAGGAAAGAATGCACACCTAGAGCTGCTCCTAACCTCACCATGATGATTAAATCTATGTGGCACATTAAGGGAAAGGAACAATTTAAATGCAAATGAAAATAACTTTCACTGTTACTAAAACACTGATCTCCTACTGAAACTGTGCACTGGTATTACTTATATAATATACTTACTATATACTTATATATATATATATATACTATATATACTTATATATACTTATTCAGGGGATGCAAGAAGTAACTGGATGTAAAAGCAGGACAGCAATAGACCTTCTCATTTATTGAGCATAGTTAAATGAATCTTCTGGACATTATAGAGAAATTGTGAAATATAATAAGGGTCCTAAAAATCTGAGATTCTACACAGGATGTTCTGAAGTTCTGGGCCATGAGAGAGGAAAGGAATTCCACATTTGCCCAAAGAACTGGGCAAGCTCCTTATCTCCAGCAGATTCAAGTACTACACTAGCAAAGGCCCTCTGATACCCAGCTTTGTGAGCAGCAGGCCATCAGTCTGGTACAAAGCACTTACTTCAGAAAATGTGCACAGTCAATTAGTTCAGAAAGTTTTTCTGTCTTCTTGTCCCAGATTTCCACAAAATGGCTGCTTTTTTTTGCCAGGTAGATGTATTTGTCTATGGCTATGGAAATAATGTTTGCATCACTGTAAGCATTATGACAGAACCTAGAGAGAGAAGAATTACAGTTAGAGACACAGGAAGTATCCAGTAGAAAAAATTGACTATTCTGAGTGGAATTAACTTCTCTGTACCTCTTACTGACTCATTCTGCCTTAGAACCCAGCTGGCCTAGGGTACAACTAAATCCTCTATCATGTTCCTACAGTTTGACATAAGTAGTCAGAGCAATGGCATTATGCTGATGAGATTATAATATGGCATTATCCTTGTAGGTGCATTCATGTCCCAAACATCAATAAACCATTCTCACCAACTGCAACCATCACAGCAAACTCACCCCTTCTCCTGCCACTCTTTCAGTGTTTGGAGGCACTCAGTAGTTCTCACAGGGCCACATGAACATTTTATGGTCACTCAACACAAAAGATGACCAAGACTAAAAAGCAGCAGTGACATTTAGTTCTGCCTGCTCTGCTCTTGTTTCACTTCAGCTGACAGCCTTTGTGACTGTTTTCCTCTACAGAGGAGTTTGTCTCTCAGGCCAGATCTGTATCTGCACATATCAAATACAATTACCCCTGCAAATTAACAGCATTATCTTAGTTCACTGACTCTTCAATTCATTGTGAGAAACAGCTCAAAATTACAGGACCCTGATAGAAGACACCCAGTAAACACTGATCACTTCCCTGATGTTACTTACTTTTGACAACTTTATTTCAAAACCACATACAGTTTTGTCTCCACAAAGCTCAAATTATTCCTGTGACACATTTTGTATGTTATCATCATTGAACTGCATTTTACTCGTTTTAGCTTCTTGCTTTATGTTAAGACCTTATTTTCTAAAGCACATTAATTTCCCAGAATGATATCTACCAGCATGTTTTTCCCTGCTCAGAAAATTTCCCCTTAACTTCAGAGCAGAACTTGCCCATGTGAAACTTATTTAACACTCCAAGAACTTCAGACTAACTTCTCAATAATGCAAAGTCAATCATACATGATTAACTCTATAAGGCAAAGATATGCACAGTATGATACTGACAAACATGTATGGACAGATACTATACCATGTACGTGTGTATAATTCTTCATAAACAGTTGCATTTAATCATTTTCTGAATAGATATTCTCTTCATAAATCCTTTGTACAGTAACAATTAATATTCCTTGTTTAAAAGCAGCAAGGAACACTTTAAATACTCCTCACTGATCTTAATGCACATAGTATTCCAACTGTATTATGGAAGGCAAAGACCAGAAAGAAGGCAAAGAATGAGCTCCAGAACAAGGCACTACATCAAAATACTGCCAGAAATCTTCAACTAACAAAAGACATCACATGTTAAAAAAAACTTACAGCTGGCTTGTCTTTGTTTCAATGAGCTTCTGAACAGAGAAATCACTAGTTAAGGCAATGATCTTTGTTCCACAGCCTCCCCAGAGGATGTGTTTCTCAGAGAGGTGTGAGGATTCCTTCAGGCACATCAGTGGTGTGCTAACATTTCCAACAGACAGTATCTTCAGGGGTGTAGCACCCTTATTCTGAAAGGCAAAATGTACTCCCCATTAGGAGTGAGTATACAGACACTCCCAAGTGTTAATCCAGGGCCACACAGCCTGCTGGATGAGATTTACACAGCCAGGTTTCCAGAACCACTTCACTATCACTCCAGAATGAGACTGACAAGTCTCAGTGTAGGTGTCCATGGGTAACAGCCTGAGAGCAGCAACAGGAGAGCTGGGGCAGAGACACTTTCTGCAACCACTGGCATAGTTCAAGAGCTGAATGCAAAGTCACATCTGTGTCTTGGAGACACCCTACACTGCACCATTCTGCTTCTGCACTGCCCTGCAACTCCCTAACTGCTCTAAACTGCACAGGTCAGGAGCCAGATGATACAAAGAGCTCCCAGCATTTCTTTATCTGTTCTGTGAACTGAACTCTGACCTACAGAAAATCTAAACAACATGGTCTTTTTGAAGATAACTATTATATAAACATTTATTGTGAACAAAAATAAAAAGGAGCTATGACCACTGTAAATAAGGGAGATTCAAGTTGTTATAACAACCATTAATGTCACCATCTAGTCAGTTTGCCTGGCCTTTCAAAGGCCTATAATTTCCCTCTCTTAACTCTGTTGGTTAAAAGAAATATTGTAAAACATGTGCAGTTCCTCTAAGACTGTAGTAGAAAATTACATTTGGTTTGAGAGAAGCAATTAAAAAATAAGCCATGTGAAATAAAGCTACTGTGGTAGCTGCTTTACATATTACTGATAGTAGAACAGAAAGCAAACAAGTCTACCTTTACTGCTCTGTCTTCAAACACTGCCAGTTTGCCATCTGCTGTGCCTACCAAGAAGAAGTTCTTCTGTTTGCTGAAATAAAATAAAACAATGACATCCAGAGATGCCTTAATCAGGTAAGAACAAATTAAATAAGTAGCCCCTGAGTATTTCCCAGAGTTTCATTAAACCCCAAAAGCAAATGCAAGCACCTGTAGTCAGGAATGCAGTCTCCAGTTACATCATGTGTAAAATTCAGTGAAAATACAGGCAAAATAAGCAGCTGTCTAAATACAACTGCTAAGTGTACATAAGTCATTGAAATCTCTGTTCAGTGATATTTTCAAAGTGCAACCCAAACTATTGGAAATGAATGGATACCTTTGCTTTGAGTTACAGTATAAACAAGTGATGGAATCTGACATCTTCTGCAGACGATGCCTTCTTGTTTCATCTTCTGTGTTAAGTGCCCACAGGGAGCCAGACTGGGTTCCTGCTACAATCCAGTTTTCTTTCTCAGCTGGAAGGGTCACTAAGGCCAAACTTAAAATTTTGCTATCTGCAATATCCTGAGTCAGAAAAATGAAAAGAAAACCACCGTGGTTATGAGTTCAGTGAGGGCAAGTGCTGGTGAGCTGTTGGTAATAGAAATAAAGCACAATGTTGTCAGAGCTGCCTGGACCCAGAGCCTATCCCCCTCCTGTGGGAAACCTCCCTCTGTGTTACCAGAAGACACCTTCAGCTGTGCTGCCCACCTTCCAAGTGCCTGGACAGCTCCCAGCACACAGGAGAATCTCTAAACAGCATCTCTATGCTGAACAAAATACTCTGCCTCTCTATTCTAATGAAGGTCTCAAAGCCCTCAGAGAATTAAGCAATTAAGGAACTATGCTGCAATATACATTCAGCTTCACTGCCAGACATAAAAGTACTGATCGAATATTTCCTTTTATCATTTTAGCTTTAGAAAAATACATTCTATAATTTATACCAAAGCTACCAAAATGTATCATGGCCAACAGATGGAAGATGGAAATCTAACAACTCTGGTGGTGAGTCACAGTTGGTTCTGGCCACGTGGTCACCACAGCACATGAAAGAAAATGTGGAAAAACTTCTCCTTTTTCTGACAGCACAGGACTGAGATGTACAAAAATCAGATAAAAAGAGCTGGGGGGCATCACCCAAAGTGACACAAAGGAGGTGACATCCATGGGAAGGTAGGAGACTAGCTAGGCTATTAGGGGAGGCAGAAGGGTGGCACAACCATCCCTCTGCTCTAGCCTCTGTGCCAGGGATGGCCTTCACCTGGGTGCAGGAAAGGAACCAGCAGCAGAAACACATATTAGGAGAAAGTTCATGCTGGTGGCAGAAAGAGAAAAAATGACCACTTTTCTGCTTCATTTCATGATCCAATCATGACTCACTCATTAGCAATTTTTGCTCTCTCAGAGCCTGGCTTTCCAGAATAATATCCTGCTGTTAAAATGCAATTAATTCTTCTGAAATACATCTAGGTGCCAAAAAAAAATGAAGAAATGGCAGCTTGCCCACATACCTCACAAGTGTGTCCATCTGTATTTAAGTTAACAAATGAAAGTTGTGCTTTTTCTGTGTTCCCATTGCCTATCCAGACTCCTGCCTTCTTGCAGCCTGTGTTGGCAGCCACCATGCACTCTGCTGTGGATGTGCTGGGTATGGAGACATACCTCATCAAACAGATAAGCTCTGCAGAATTCAGGATCTCATAAACCTACAAAGAAAGGCACAGCAGGCACGTGGCAGTGACAATGGCTCAGACAGTGATAAATAACCAGCAATGGAGAACAGTGGAGTATGGACAGGGTAGCTCAGCAGGTCTGCTCAGGCATTGCCAATATTAATGAGAAATCTTTGTGCACTGAGCAACTTTTCATTGACTCTTATTTTTCTGTTCAGATTTCAGGAAGCCAAGGGGGTTGGGGCCTGCCTGAAAATGTCACCCACTTTGGGAGCACAGCAAGGTGTGGCAAGAGCCAGCAGGTTTTCAGAGCCATGCTCTGGTCCTGTTCCCCCACCAGCACAGGCTCCTTTTTGCACAGCTCTAGTAAGGAGTATGACTCCAAATCCATCTTCTCTATAGTCAATACACAGCAACAGAGGGAAAACCAGCAGGCTAGAATTAATGTTGATGGCTTCGAATGGAACAGTGCATCCCAAGGGCAAGAGCAGGCTGTATTTCATGGCTGTTTCAATTCCACAAAAGATAGAAACACTCCAGTGTCTCTTAATATCTCAAATGTCCTTTTTAGAAAGCACAACCTGCTGGTATCATCTATTACAAAAATGCAAATAAACACACTGAGTAGTACCTGGGAGGATGTTGGTCGTTCCTGAGGGTTTTCTTTCAAACACTTTTTAATCAAGTTTTCCACTTTAGGCCAGGGGGCACACCCATATTCTTTGACAGGATCTAAAATATAAAATTAGCTAACATCTTAACCAGCTTTTAGCATCGTTCAGAAACGGAGTTCCAAATAACTTTCTTCTTATTGTAACAATTCATCTAACTTCTTACAATGCTTCTCACATAAATATCATATTTTTTAGGTAAAGTGTCAGCAAAAAGCTGCTTGGGATGGCTCCTTTGCCATTAAATGCTAGAGTATGAAATGACAGAGCTAGAGTCCTTTTGATTAAAAGCAGTTAAAGTAAATGCTTTAACTTTTTCTAAATACAGAGATCACAAGTATGTGTGAACTATGGTTTAATACATGCTGACTATTCAAGGACAAGTCATTTCAGTCTGTATTCTTTTCAATTCATGTGGACACTTTTTTCTATTTATTCTGTGTTTGGGCAGAGTATATGGAATACAGATGAAATGCCAATAGTTCCTCATATACTGGAGAACTATTATACTAGGTAACTATATACTCCATGTATGGAAGTTTAAATTCCCACTCAATGCTTTGACTATGTATGTCACTACTATAGGTGCTGAACTCTCTAAGAACAGTCACTTATGAGTAATGATGCCTGTACTGTTTTCCTGTTAGTTCATCATAATCCACAGCAGACATTCCAGTCCTACATTAGGCAGACGTAACATTAATGATAAATAGCTGCAAATGTTCAGGAAATTATAGACATTGTTTATTTGTGAGATCAACAGCCACCTTTTTGTTGGAAATAATATAAATTATAAGCATGTGCCCAGAGGGAACTGTGCCTTCTCCAAAAACTAACACTGCTGATTATTTCACAGGGCTCATAATAGAACACAGCCAAATGATCAGCATCACTCAACAGATACCTGGTCATCAGTTCTTGGGATGGCCTCTGCTGGGGGTGGGTTTGAACTATCTGAGCTATGAACTGGGACTATTCTCCTTAAGGAGTAAAAAATACCTGAACTCTCTGTCTCTGCTTGTGGAGAAGCCATGCTTAAGTGGTACAGTTGCTGCCCTTCCCTAGATGGAGTGACTTCCCTGAAAGGATGTTTCATGAGCACATCCACTACTGCAGGGTAAGAAGTAAAAAGGAAGACCACACATTAAGCTTCTGGTGCTCTGAAGTGGGACTGCAGTAGCTCTTCACACTGAAGTTGCCCAATCCTGAGTTAGACTGACCAGCTGACTACATCACATCCAGCCTGACCACTGTTTAATGCCTTCAGCAGCCAACAACTGCAGCCTGTAATGCACATGGAATAAGAAGAATGTTAAGCAGGGACTCCACACTCTTTACAAGCTAAAAGGGAATTCCTATTTAATCCATTCAGGGGTGGCAGCTCTTTTAAAGTAGTGGCACTTTTTTTCAAAGTAAGAAATTTTTTTTTCAAAATAAGATTTCAAGTCCTTTTTACAAAAATCTCAAGATCCGCAGCTTCACAGTAACGGGCACTTCAGCAAGTGTCATGCCCAGAAAGCAGAATGGAACTGTGTTTACCTTAGTGCATGACACATATTGTCACAGGAATACATAAGGCTCAACTCCAGCCATGGCATTAGAAGGTTCCTTCAGCAACATCTGTTTAGCAAGGTCTGGATAAAGCCCAAGAATACAAAAGATTCCTTGGAATTGCCATGAAATTATAACCAGTGTGATGCTGAACAGATGCCTATTTCTCACTATTTCAAGACTACATGAAATTGAGAAAAGCTTCAAAAAACTGCTGTTATTTAACCTCCTCCTCTGATCACTGTCAGGTAAAAAAGAAGTGTGAGAGGTGCTGTTTTTGGAGGAGGCAGCACAAATGGTCAACTGGCATGTTCAAACTTGAAGAAATGAGGCATACCTGGTAACTTCCCTTGTATTGCTAATTCATCAAATTCATTTGGAAACTTCAAGCCTTCCATTATTCTACCACCTCCTGTTAAAATGTCATAAAGCAGCAAGCCAAATGAGTAAACATCAGCTTGCTGATTGTAAATAACATTTCCTCTGGCCACCTCCGGTGCTCGAAATCCTGCACATAAAGAATCCATTAATAGTTGTGATTCACATCAAGATGAAGCCATTTTTATCCTTTTAAGAGCAACACTTACTGATGAAAATGTCACAGGAAGCAAACCAAAAACGGCACACTATTTCAGGGCTGGCAATAGTTTGCATGTGCAGACCTCCAAAAATATCAGCAATCAGTGTAAAGGAAATGGGCAGTACCATCAGTTACAGAGTTCCTGCATCACCACACACAAAATAACTCCTTTCTCAGTGAATACTGAAAGTGAAGGGCAAGTCTGCAGTCTTCACTGAGCATTTAGGATTTGAACTCACTTCCTCACACATAATTTCCAAGACCTAAAGGGACTTTTCCAAGTTATCGTATGGATGTTAATATGTTCTCTAAAGTTGGAGAACAGGGCAGGTATTTATTGCCTTTAAAAATAAATTAAGACCTACCTATACACTACTGAAAATTAGACCAACAATTACAGCAGTGTAATTTCAATATCACAATAACTGTACTAAAACCAGACAGCAAAAACACTGTAACAAATGCTTGTAACTTATTTTTTTTCTCTTGTAAAACCTTTCTTATACTCCCTGGTTCTTCTAAAAGGTGTTAAAACAGGAATAGGAAGAAAGGCCAAGAGGTATAAACCTGGCACCACAACCTGCAATGTGACCAGGGCTCCATTTCAAGATGTTGACTATAGATTTGACTACTTCTGAACAACTACGTAAAAAGCAGATCTGTTTGGACATAAAGCACTGCAAACCAAAGTGTTTCCATACCTGGAGTGCCCTCAGAGGTTTTGATTCCCATCCTGCAGCAGTACTGGGCAATGCCATAGTCAGCTATTTTTGCAATAACAGCTGCATTAGGATAGAGGGTGAAGAGCAGAACATTGTGAGGCTTCAAATCACGGTAGATGATCATTGCTGAATGCAGGTACCTGTGCATCAGGAAGTATTTATTAGAGCATTCAGAATGCAGCTGCAACTACAAACACACAGGGAATGTGCTACTGCCATGACAGAAAATGGTGCTTCCCAATGTTACCCAGTCTTAAATAATTAAAAATGCCAAACATTCCCAACATAACACTGCCTCACTGGGTACTGCCTTGAGAAGTGGTCTGAAATACTATTTCCTGGCATATCAACATGACAGCATTTTTGGACCAAGTCTTATCTGAACTGCCACTGGCAGTTTGAAAATGGAATCTCAGGAGTTTAAGTTTCACTGGTCCCTGAGCTCCTCTGCAGGTTTTATCATTTCACAGTCACACTTCAATAGCTCTTCAGGACACCCATGGACTTTCAGAACTTAAAAAATGCACCAAATTAACCTCTTTGACTTTTTAATAAGAACTGAACAGCCACGTAGAAATTCCACCAGGGCTCTTGACATTTTTGTACTTACATGAGCATCACTTGTTAGTGCAAAAAAAAGGTAAGAGAACTCTGTGTTACATCAGCTAATCTATCATAAAAACACAAGCACTTGTCTGCTTCAGGGAATATTCTGGTTGAGATAGAAGCAAACAGAAGTTTTCCATTTGCAGTATGTCCTGTTTGCAGCTGTATCCTGGTTGTAGAGCAGCAGGAGTCCCATTTACCTCAAGCCATCAGCTACATGTAGAGCTATCCTGTGCTGAAGTGTCCGAGTTAAACTGGCATTGTCTTGCTGGAGCAAACGATCCAGGGATCCCTTGAGGGCCAATTCCATCACCAGCATCCGGGGCCGGATTGCAGCAGCCAACAGAGACACCAGACTGGGGTGATGGAGGTGACAAAGCACTGCAAGCTCCTGTCAGTGAAAAACCAGATTAAATACTGCTAACAGCATAAGCTCTGCAGAACACTCATAACTGTTCTGAAATGCAGGCTTTGCAATTTACTTAAGCTTTTCAACTTTTCAGGAGGGTTGGTATTCCAAGAGCAGCACTACAGGAAAAAAAAATTCTATTCCAAGAGCAGCACTACAGGGAAAAAAATCCAAAAAATAATGTTTCTTACTTGTCTTAGGAGCCTGAGAGAAGTATGCTTATTAAAAATCTTCACAGCGACCTCTTCTCCACCGTAGGATGCTCGGTACACAGATCCAAACCCACCATCACCTTTTCAAGGATAAAATAAAAAATAATATTAAAGTAATAGCAGAAGTCGCAAACAAAACCAAAACCCCAGAGCTGTCTGGGCGGGAATGGAGCTCCAGAGCTCGCCCAGCCCAACCCCTGCTGAGAGCAGGGCCATCTCAGCTAGAGCAGGGTGCTCAGAGCCTCCTCAGCCCCACCTGCAATGTTTCCAGGGATGGGGCCTCCACCACCTCCCTGGGCACCCTACTCCAGTGCCCACCTCTCTGCTGGGAAACAACTTCTGCCTTAGTTCTCATCTCAGTCCACTCCTTTCTCATTTAAAAGAGCTGAAAGTGTCCCAATCTGAAAATGTGTGGATCACCTGCTGTGTTAAGCTTCATGATCAGTAATCTAAACACATAACATCCAGTGTCCTAGCATACAAATTAATGGAAAAATCAAAACACAAAACCTGAAATTCATAGTACTTTAAAAAACACATCTGGACAGAAAAGCATCATCTAGCATGTTTTCTGTATGTTGCAGAATTTACTTCAATAGATTTGTTTACATAAAATCTGTATAAAAACCCTACCAAATAATGCTTACCCAAGAGAAATTCAGGAGCTTCATCAAATTCCAGGTCATCACTGTTCAACATAATATTTCTGGGCAAATCAGCCAATATCAGATCTGGAGCAATCTGAGCTATTGGAATGGTGTGTCTTGGGTGCTCTGGATTTACCAAAAGGTCACCTGATAAAAACAAGAGAGGAAACTGAAAAACCAAAAATGGGAGTCATCGTTCCAAAGGCACATGGATCTCTGAGTGCACATAATCAATGTAGCTAAACCAGAACTCATACATATATGCATGTATGTACATATCTGTGCACACACATGCACACAATACATATGGAACAGAACACCAATGAAGTCTGCCATTCAACTTAAAGCATCTCACATGCTCAAGTATTTTTATGGTTCTGCACATGTACCAAGCAAATGGGATAGCAACAGTTGCTATGCAGCAACACAGACTAACCCAGAGGTGATTTTTCTGTCTAAAGAAAGAATTCTGTTACTATGTAGAATGTCATCCTGAAAATTGCCTTTTAAATGACTGTTGTATGTGGCCCAACCAAAAGGTCAAGTATCAGCTTTACTGTGTGCTGGATTCAATTCCATGAATGAAGCTGCATTATCAGTATCATGACAAAACAGTTATTTTCATGATTTCCATTTATACCCACTACACAGAGCAGCAGCAACCAATCCATACTCTACTCCTTCAAGGAGAATGGGCCAGTCTCTGTTCAGTGGTGCCCTGTGACAGGATGAGGGGCAATGGACACAGCTGGAACACAGCAAGTTCAACCTCAAGATGAGGAAAAACTTCTTCCCTGTGAGGGTGCCAGAGCCTGTCCCAGGCTGCCAAGGGAGGTTGTGGAGTCTCCTGCTCTGGAGACTTTCCAGCCCCACCTGGATCTGCTCCTGTGTGGGCTGCCCTGGGTGATCCTGCTCTGTCAGGGGCTGGACTTACGATCTCCAGAGACCCCACCACTCTCTGACTCTACACATATAGTTCTTGCATAAGAGAAAGACAAGTGATTCTGCCCCTCTACTCTGCTCTGGTGAGACCTCACCTGGAGTATTGCATCCAGTTCTGCAGCCCTCAGCACAGCAGGGACATGGAGCTGATGGAGCAGGGCCAGAGGAGGTAACAAAGATGATCGGGGGCTGAAACAGCTCTGCTGTGGGGACAGGCTGAAGGAGCTGGGGTTGTTCAGCCTGGAGAAGAGAAGGCTCTGG
>JANHGL010015191.1:20978-47365 GCA_024611195.1 Ceyx melanurus | reverse complement strand
TAGACTGGATATCAGGAAGAAGTTGTTTCCCTTGAGGGTGGTGGATCAGTGGCACAGGCTCCCCAGGGAGGTGGTTGGGGCCCCATCCCTGGAGATATTCAAGGAGAGGATGGACAAGGTTCTAAGCAGCCTGGTCTAGTTGAGGGTGTCCCTGCTCACTGCAGGGGGGTGCACTAGATGACCTTTGGAGGCCCCTTCCAGCCCTAAACATTCTATGATTCTATGATTCTAAGTTGTCTTTGACATACTGTAATTTCTCACAGAAATTAAGCTTTTTTGAATAACATGCTGCACCCAAAAGTGACAAAGGAAATGTTGTGCAAAATCTTATCTACATAAGGTGTGTCTCTATGTATCTCAGGAGTCATCAGGATATACCTTCTTCAGCCTTTTTCAGTAAGTCATCAAGTAGTATTTTCTGGTGCTCTTCACCATCCTGGAAGCTGTACAGAGCCCATTTCTTCAACAGTGTTTCCCCTTCACCACATACATCTATATCCAGCAAACCTGGAAACCATTCTTCCATAAGAGAATCTATGTGATCCACAACTTGGCCCAAAAGGATGCACCCTGTAAACAGTCAACAGATGGAACTTACAGCCTCAGCCTGCCAAACTGGTAATGACAGAGCTAAACTCTGCATTCAAAAGCAGAACAAAGCAAAATACCAAGCTGCAATCAATCTTGAGCAAAAATGGGGCTCAGGAATAATTAACCTTTTCTGCAAGAAGGTGCTGTAATTTTCACAAAGCTGTCTGGGTTGCTGTCAAAGACTGCAGATTCCACCAGGCAATAGGCTTCAGGAGACCAGTTCAAGTAGATGCCTTGTCTCCAGTACATCCTATTGGGACGAAGAGCTCGCTCTGGGAAACACAACATCAGAAGAGAAAGCTGATCTCCAACAGGATGGAATATTTTTAAGTATTCAGAGTAACTGATGCTACTTTAAATATTATGTTTACAGGTTTATGCCTATCTCAACAAACAAAATAAAGGTTACAACTTTGCAGGCAGAATAGCTCCACAAAAGCTAAATATCTGTCAGCTGTTCATAAGACATATTCACAAACTTAGTATTCCATCACATGGAAGTGATGCAGCAGGTGATGCACACGGGGGTTACAGAACTGCCTGGCTACATTTGGGTGCAAACTCAGAATATCTTGGGCAACATAGGAAAAAAGAGGCAGTGATTTAAATTTTTCCTGCATCACAAACATGAATGAGCAAGATGTGATTGCAGTTCTATGCTCAGGAGGAAATCAAACACCAGGAGAGCAGGTAGTTTTAAATCATATTTGTAGAGCACTAGCAATGATATATTTTTCATACTTCACTTGTCATAAATCACATCTGAAAAAACAAGTAAAAGGTACAAGTTCAGCTCATGTTCAAGCACTGAGTTACTGAAAAATACCTACAGATGTCTCCTGCCTTTCTGATACAAGCAACATTTTTAGACTTGCAGGAAATGAGGATCAATGAACCAGAAGAAAAGCAGTTTGTGTTTCTGTGTGGGAGACATCTTCTCTTCTGTTCTTTGTAGAAGTGAATGGCAATACTATATAAACATGATTTCCTCTGACTCTAGCATGTGAAGGAGAGAAATAGGCTGCTTACAACTTTCTTTTGCACACCACTCTAATGATTACATTTGTGAAGTGGTTAGGAATCAGCTAAAGCAAAACAATGGAGACTGCAGCTTTGACAAGCAGGTGTTGGCATTTAGAGCAAGCATTGCTTTTCAAGTGATTTTACCTCTTCCTGACAGCATGAAAGGGGATATCTCAAGCAACCTGTTGATCAGCCTAGACCAAAATCCCATAGGAAAGTATGGCATCTCATAAAGCCTGATGATGATTTCTGAATTTTCACAGTGGGGAAGCTCTATAACAGGTCTGTGATCAGACAAACTGAAAGAACAAAAATATTAGGCAGTATTTAATGATGTACTTTATCCAAGCTGACTGATGATATACTTTATTTATTATGTAAAATGTATTATTAATGAATGATTGAAATGTTCAGGGAAGAGACAGATGCTGCATTTGCTTATTCTGCTTTCTTGTGCTCAAATGAAGTCCTGATGTCATTTACACCCAACAGAACCTCACTAACAACCATTAGATATCAAAAGAAAACCCGACACATGTAATGTGGGTAAAACATTCAGATAAAATCTTCCTTTGAGAATGCAGAATCTCTAATCAGTGCAGGCACGCCACACTGTCTCCATTAAGCAGCAGAACCATTACTGAACACATCAGAGAAACTTGTGAGGCAGAGAATTTGTGCTACCTGCTTCAGATAAAGCAACCAGACCACAGCCAAATTCTAACGCTATTTTTGTCACAACATTGGATAACCAGACTGCTGGGAGGAGACAGTGCCTCTGAGTATCTCGACTGTGGTTCTCACTCTAAGCAAACAGGCAAAAGAAATTCATGGTTATCTTTTATACTGCAGTAAATATTCATAATGCTGGCACACTGCAATTAAAGCTGAATTAGAATTTTCCTACTGAAGCAACTGTAGAAGAAATACAACCCTCATACAGCATTCTACCATTTATAAATTCCATTCACCCATCACAGTAATCTGATAGAAGCTCTGTCTGCTACAAGATCAGCTTAACTGTTTTGCTGAAAACATTTAATAAAACATAGTGTACTAACACACTTTCCTATGCCAAACTGCTTGGAAGATCAGTTAATATAGTTAGCCTGATGAAAGGTTGGGTTTTTTTTGATCAATACCTATGGCTGTCACTTGCAGCTTCAGCTCCCTGCTTACCTGCTTGGGATTAGTAGTTGATCCTCTCCTAATGGCAAAGCAATCTGAAATTTTTCCAGAAGCTTAAAGTACTGTGACATGTAGATCTTAGGAAACTTGCTCTTCTTTGAAAGAAATTTTTCCACATCTGAACGCTTTACAATTCCCTTGGGGTATTTAGAAAATCCTTCCACCTTCACTGTCAGAATCTTTCAAAAAACGTAAAACACTTTCAGGTGTACAGTTGTCATCAGATTGCACCTTCCTGATAAACTCTGCTCCCTGAAATAGCAGCCTATTATTCAGGGTGAAAAAATGGTCTTCATTTCACAGTGAAACCAAACATCTCCATAATGCTGGTCAGCAAGAAGAGAGCTGTGAAATAATTTAATCTATCCAAGCCACTTGTACACTGCCATTCTTAACAGCTTTCCTGGGTGTTGGGATCTCCTAGGTCTCCTCTCACTCTGAATCCCACCAGCTTTAAAGGTTCAAACTTACATTTTTGCCATCTCATTTCCTGCACTGAATGAAAGGTGAAATGTCAGAGGTTAGGAAAATTGAGTATAGAAAGTGTTGAGATTGTTTCTAGACAAGTATTTCAATGGTTTCACTTAAGCAGTTCCTTTGCTACTCTCCCATCCCAACATGTGCATCCCTATCACTTGCTCCTCTCTGCCATCAGTACTAACCATACAATGGGATACCCTTCTTCCCCCAGTCTTACTGCTTTCATCCAGAGTTCCAGCTTTCATCTCAGCCTACCACAACATATTGCAGGATTACTTTGCATCCATGGGGTTTTTCTGTTCTATATGTATTCGCATGTTAGAGAGTAAGAACATAGAACCACTCAGACAGCTGTGTAGAAAGCAAGCAGAAAGAGACAGGTAAAACTAGATAAAAACAAAACAAAACAAAACAAAAAAACCTAGATAAAATTCCAGATCATGAAACAGGAGAAATGGTGACAAGGAATGACTGGTAAGTTACAGTGGTTTCAGACAGGGAAACATTTCCATGAATGTAGATACAAAAAGTAACTGGAGTCTCACCTGTGCCATGATTTTACACAGCCACTTGGGATCCACAAAATACAGATCTCTCAGCTGTAGTGCTGGGTCTTGAAAATGCAGGAGAACACCTGCACAAAGAACACTGGAATTAACAATGCATTTTCAAACTCCATATTAAGCAAAGCAAACTCTCCACTCTGTGACTTGACATAAGCAATTTGAGTGATAAACAGCTATGAATTTATGTCAGCATCTCAAGAGTAGAATGCTATCAGCTTTACCTTTACATTCAGATGTTTTGTTAGATTTGTGATCTGAGTTGTTTTTTTGCCAAGAAGCCATGCTCTGTGTGTTTTCTTATTTACTCTTATGAAGTCTGTTCAGCACTGAGACAAGCTGCTACACATGCCCATATTCATCTCTTCGATTCAAGGTGTTACAGCAATTGCATCTCTCTTCAGAAACAGAGCTGTCTAACCAGTGGGTATGATGTTTACAAGGAGAGGTAAGAGATATACATGGGTACAGTACTGATCCTTTACATCATGGCATACTTTCAAGACGTAACAATCTGGATTATCAAACTTCTGTGAGATTTAAAGGTGCACAGAGGCCTGTCTGCTGTTTTGTTTATGCATATGTTTATGCACCTTGCCATGAGGTGCTAATAAACATATGCTGAAGACAGCATCTTACCTGATTCATTTAGAAAGTGAATTGCATGAGGGAGTTCATTTTCATCCAGCTGTAACTGGCTTTCCTGTACCAGTTCCAGCAAACGTTTCTGATCAATCACTGGAAATTCAGCTGGGACATTCTGACGTTCCAGCAAGATTCTCTTCTCCAGCTCCAGGTAGCTGTCAGGAACTAGCTGACCAACAACTGGTTGATCTCTGATCTGTATAATTAGGAATAAAAATCTTAAAATGTAATTTTTTCATGTGAAATGCAGACAGTAAAACTAAGATGTAAGGTGGGTATGTCTAGTCAAGAAGGAACAAGAATATTTATTGACTAACATGGTGTCCGAAAGATAGATGTAACTAATTCTTTTGTTATTACAATATGAACAGTTTTTATAAATGAATAATAAAATATTTGCATATTACATGTACATAATAAAATGAAAAAGGATGTCTTCTGAGAAGACATAATTTCAAAGAGAAGCTTTGAAGTCAAAGGTAAATATTCACTGTATGAACAGCTGAAGTGTCCATCTCAGATTTATGCATAACAACAGGCACATCAATTTTAAAAAATGATACCTCTTTAATATCTCTAGACACATCTTCAGATAATCTGAGGGCAAAGGGTAGTAGCTCAATTAAAAGTCTCCACTGCTGACTGTCAGTGGACAAGAGGAGAGGAAGAAATAAAGGTAGCCAGGTTAGAGACAGCTGGGGGAAGAGCTGGGTGCTTTGATCTGTTTCCTGAGCCCCAGCTCCTCCCTGGAGACACCCTCTGACCTTTGGCATTAGCCAGCACCCAACCACATTTTCATTCTTCAGAGTACTGAGCTAGTTATTGTTTTGAGAAAATGGTAAACAATCTTCCCAACATTCCCAAACTGGCTTCTTAGTTTATAATCTTCTTCTCCCACAAGTTAAACACCAATGCACTGTGGTATTTTTATGTCTGAAAAATGTAATTAGTACCTCGTGTAACTTCAAAGGCTCAGAGCACTTGATGGCAGTGTAGAATACTTAACTCACTTTGCCTGACTTCTAAGCAGGTACCTTGTAACCTCTTTCACCAAGTGACCTCGTTATTCAGAGCAATGATCTCCTTCCCTTCAGGCTTCTTTACCTTGGTGTAGAGACTTAAACATCAGGGTCTGTCACAGTCACAAGAGGCAGGGATGTTACAAGAACCAATTTTAGGTGCCTAAGAGTGAAATGTTTTTCAAGAGCAGAACTCCTCAACAAGTATGGTGAGATGTAGGGCTACATGAACCTTCAGAAACACCACTCTTATTAATTCCTATGGGATGAGTGAGTAGTGGAATTACCTGTTCACCCAAACAGGCCACCCCACTGACAGTTAGCACTGGTTGGCTGTTCCCTGAACTGAGAATGAAGTTAGGCAGATTCTATGTGGCTAAGAACAGAGAAATCAGAGGCATGCACATTCCTTGGCTCCTTGGTACACCACCAGTGTGAGGCTGGTCACAAATACAGCATTTGCTCTAGAAAATCTTCTGAGCAGTAATTCAGAAGAAAATTAGGCTCTGCTGATTTATGTTCTGCCTTCTTTAGCATCCACCATCAGCTGTTCTCTCTAACATGTTATGACACTATACACAATTGATATTGCATCAGAGACAACAATATGTGTATTCTTCTTCTAGAAGATTGGATTCTGTCCTATAAGCTCCATGCCTGGCCAGTCTCTGCCTGCTGGCCATTCACCCTTGAAGCTACAGAGAGCTTGCTCTGGAGATAGCATGGAATGAGTGGGAGGGATGACTTTGGGAGACTACAGAGCTACAACTGCAGATTCTCCAGTTTAGGAGGATCATTCAGACCAGGGGATCTTCCTCTTCCTGCTTTAATTCACTTTCCTCTTTCTAGCAATAGTTGCACACTTTGTAAAAATGGAATCAGCAAATGGAGAATCAGTTAACTTTCAGAAATCACAGGAGCTAATTTCCTGGTCTCTGAAATTTATTGCTGCAATTACATATTGTCATCCAACAAAGGAGTTTTGGATCAGGTTTCTTCATAAGAAAAAGATGGTCTGTTTTTGGTTGATTTTTCTGGTAGCAAACAAAATGAAAACAAACCAGGTGATTCTTCCTTCATTGTTTTGCTGTAACATTCTACAGAAGGCATGGTGAGCTTGCTACCACACTAAAACCAGATCTAATTCTGTGAATTCAGGTTTAAAAATGTATTTATTTAACTAAAACTGCGATTTTTTTCAAGAAACACTGTATACCTTACCTTGAAGTGAAGACTCTCCTTTATGATGACTTTCCTAAGTCTGATAATGGAATCGGATTCTTCCGTGGCATTCACAAAGTGATAATCCTGGATGGCTGGGAAGCCTCTCTTATTCAACAGCTCTCTAGTAATTTTATTGATGCAGGCCTTCCGTTGCATCTCATCAGAAACGTCCAGGTGAGTGCCAACAAGAATGACAGGGGATGCTGAAGCTCGAGCCTGGCAGTGAGACCCACAGGGCTGATTAACTCAGTAGTGTATGTGGATGGTGTGGTGTTTTGTACCCTCAGAACAAGTGAGCAACTAGTCACAACTACCAACACTATAGAAAAAACAGCTGTTTCTCCCTCTTCAAATATACCTCTTTTAAATAAGTTTGAAACCTGAAATACTGTTTAGCAGTTTTATTCAGAGTAAGTTGAAACTGCAATCCCATGTTGGACTCTTGACTGGACAGGGCACTAAAAATTCACCAGCCTACAAATACCAAACCTATTTTTAACATACAGAGAGTAGTTTATTCCAAAATCGAACTATTTAAAAATCAGCTTTTTCTAAAAGGAATCACTATAGATCTGGATTTCACACCTTCCAGATTAAACCATGGCCAGTAAAATATAGGGACAACTATATTTTTTCCATTAAAAACACCCAACAAAGTGGAAAAGCAAAGGGTCCTCTGCTTGTTGCCACAGGAACTGGGCAGCAGGAACACCAGCTAGTACTGCACAGCAGAGCAACAATCTTCATGAACACTAAACTGCCTATAACCCTCTGTGCTGTATCACTGCTCAAGCTGAAAAGTGTGAAAAAGCTAAGTTTAACAAACAGGATCAGTGTGCAAAATCTTTCTGTTACTGCATCAACCAGCCATGGCTCAGCCATCACAGGAAAGACAAGACATGCTCATTCACCATGGGGCAATTCCATTACATGGAAATAAAACTTAGAACAAAAGAAAAATATATGGGCATATTCTCAGACCAATTCCCCTACCATAGCCCTGCAATTATTCCTATGATTGACAGGATGCTGAGATTCACTCAACAGCATGATTTCCAGCCTGCTTCTAGTCAGTTTTAAATGTCAGATTCTGATTTCCCAAAAATTTACAATGGTACAAAAGAAAAAGCAGGTTTAACTCATCATCCCTTTCTTATTTTTATCAGTCAATTGAAAATATGACTAGAACACACAAACTGTTCTTTTCCACACCACTCTATACCATTTAAAGTACCAAATGGTGCTGATAAGCTATTTGTAGGTCTACAAATGCTTTCATATCAAATATGATACATTTCAGCTCTTGTTCCATCTCACTATTTTTATTTGCTGAAGACCTTCTTTCCTCTATCACTTTATAAAAATAATTGTGGTTAATGTGCTGTTCACCAACAGCTCCCCGGAAAATGCAATTCTATTCTGTACATACCCATGGCTTACCTTGATGTTAAAAAGCCATGGCTTCATAGCATCCACCTCTGCTTGTCCCTTGCTGAGATCATAAACAGCAAGATAGAAAGCTCTCTGGGTCATGAAATGAGGATGGGTACTGTAGAACTCTTCTTGTCCTAGGGAAAGAAAATGTCCACTGTTTAGTACTTCCTTCACTTAACACCTTCAGATCATAAAAAGGCAACAGAACACTCAGATCACTAATTCACAATGAAATGAATGCTTACAGAAAATGATCTACACTGGCAGGAAAGCTGCATAACTTGAGGAGGTAGATGCTCTGTGGCAGCTCATTGAAGTGCAGTGGGGAAACATAAGCTCGTTTTAAATCTAGAACTGTAAGATTTAACAACTGGATAAACATTGTTGCTGTAAAGGTCACAATTCTTTTAAAACTCCAATATTGAATTCCTCCCCCACTCCCTCCTTCCTTTTTTCTTTCTTTCCTCTTAGACTTTCAGCAACTGCAAAATAAGACACCTATGTTGACATAACAAAGCACTAAACTCACAGCTGAAGTGGGACATTCAGCTTGAATGCTGCTGCTCTTTTGTGCTTACCCACTGTGATACAGGATATGTTTAAATGACCACAGACCAATAGTTAAAAATGACTTTTCTATAGCCTAAAATAACCCTGAATTTTAGAAATGCTTCTGGAGTTTGAGTAACTTAGGAAGCCTGAAGTTCAAAGACCCCTCCTAATCACTTTGCTTTCTGTGACCATACAAAACAGGGACACTGAGAGGGGCCCAGACTATAAAAGGGAGAAGCAGAGCTGAGTGGAAGATGATTCTTCTGCTGATGGTGAGCAGTTTCTTGATATTCTGAATGGACAGTTCCAGTGCTATGCTGGAAGCAAGTGGTCAGAACACAATGGGTGATGAGAAATTCCTGAGGCTTCCCAATTAACTTGAGAATTTAGTTGCCAGTTAGCAGAATTCACTAATTTATAAGAGTCACTTGACTTTTGGTCTAAGCTTGCATGATTTTACTGTCCATAATTAAGAATTTCACAGACTGAGTCTAAAAATAAGCAATGTGTTAGAAAAGACAATAGTAAAGGACAATATGCTCTTGAAATACCTCCAAAATCCCACACATTTAATATAAGCTCTTTCTTCATTTTGCCTTTGCCTTGAATGACCCAATCTTTGACATCAATGCCAACTGTAGCTTTTGGAGAGTCCACTTCTGTTCGTCTGCATTTCATCAGTTGTTGTAGCAGGGTAGTTTTTCCACTGCCAGTGTTTCCAACAATCATGAGCTTCATTCTGTTATAAGGTACAGCCTTCTTCAGTCGTTGTTGAAGAAACCTAACACCACAAAGTTTGAAAGAAATCACAGAAGTGTATAATGAAGAAAAATACCAACAGAATTCAAGACCAAAGAAAAATCTAAAATCACACCCTTTCTTCAAATATGCAATATCAGTTTGTTGTCACGGGGATTTTAAGTCCATTACAACTTCTGATTGGAAACTTAAAGGTTAATTCAGAAAGTACCTTTTTTTGTTGTTGTTTTGTAATTACCCAAAAATGTGCTCAGTGCAATGCACTTGGGAACACAAGAAACATACTAGAAGTAACTGGTAAGCACCATTTATTGCATGGTTTACAGGAGCAACGTATTTAAGAAGTAATTCTATTATCATCTAAATCACTATAATCTATTTTATGTGTGCTGGGTAGCATGCTAGACCACAGAGAATCATTAAGGTTGGAAATGACCTTTAAGATCAAGTCAAACCATCTATTAAATATTATCAGGAACACCAAACCATGTCCTGAAGTGCCACATCTGGATGTTTTTTAAACACCTCCAGGGATGGTGATTCCACCACCTCCCCTGACAACCTGTTCTAATCCCTCACCACTCTCTCAGTGGATAAATTCCTAATATCCAATGGAACCCTCCCCTGCTGCAGCTTCAGCCCATCCCCTGCTTCTGTCCCTAGTGCCTAAGGAGCAGAGGCCTCACCCACCTCTCTGCACCCTCCTGGCAGGAGCTGGAGAGGGCAATGAGCTCCCCGCTCAGCCTCCTCTGCTCCACACTGCCCATGCCCAGCTCTATCAGCCTCTCCTCTTCAGACATTTTCTCCAGACCAGTGTCATTGCCCTGAACTTGCTCCATCCCCTCAGTGTCTGGTTTATGCTGTGGCACCCAGCCCTGCACACAGCACTCAGGCTGCAGTCTCTCCAGTGCTGAGTCCATTTCTACTGCTGGACAGAGCTGGGTTGGTCCCCTGGGCACACCCTGCCTCATGCTCATCTGGGTGTCACCAGCACCCCCAGGGCCTTTCCCACCAGGCAGCTTTCCAGCCACTGCTCCCCCAGCCTGGAGCACTCCCTGGGGTTGCTGGGCACCATATGACAAACCAGCTCGTTTTCCTACTGCATATCTCAAGAGAGAAAATAGAGAATATTAAAGAACAATAGGGTAACAAACCTGATAATGTCTCTGGCTTTGCATCCCACGTGTTTGAAGTCTAAATTAAGATGAAGCCCTTCCAAAGGAAGATCCCAGATTTTGGAAAGTCTTCCCATTTCATCTGGAAAGAATCTCAAATCAGGATTATGACTTAGATCAAGAGAAGTCAAGTTCTCTAGGAAGCCAATCTGAGGAGGAATCTAAATAAAAGAACATTAAATGGGCAATTAAATATTTTTTTTAAAAGTGTATGAGCATGAGAACATTGTATTTTAAAAAACTAGGGATTATTTTTACTGCTACTGCTGTAGCTTAACTTCTTTTTATAAAAAAGCCTAATATCACACACTAATAGACAAAGGACCTCATAATTGATTATATAAATTGATTATCTGACACATTTCAGATAGAAAAGCTTAACAGAAGATGGTGACTATCATTCAGTGAAAGTCCTGCTTGCATCTACTAACAGCATTTGAAATGGAAAGAGGGGTTAAATGAAAATCAAATGCACACTGAAAAAACACATTCAGCTGAGAAGTGATTTCATTTTCTTTAGGTAGAATCTTGACTTTACCTCCTTTAGCTTGTTGTGGGACAGGTGGAGCTTTTCTAGCCTGGACCATGCACATGCCTTTTCACTCAAATCCAGGACATCTATTTGATTATGATTAAATAGCAGCTCCCTTAAGTTTAATGATTTCCAGTGCACTGGTCCAGGCAGACTCATGATCTTGTTTTGGCTCAAATCTACTGATCTCAAACTAAAACCAGGAAAACAAACAAGAGAGCAATTAGCAAATGAATAAAAGAGAATTGAGATTAACTGGAATTGTATTATTTCTTAATAAATGGATTAGAACAGACAATTTTCTGATGGGAATGTAGATAGAAGAAGACAGGGAATTACTACTAGAGCAGAAGTAATTAAGATGATGTTACAAGTAGGTCTTCAGAAAAAAAAAAGATAATACAATTGATTCAGTAGAGTATGATTTCAGTGTAGTTGTGAATGAAAATGCCTGCTCATGAAAATAAACATCCACATGTATTGTGTGCATCTTTCAGATAGTAAATTAAAGAATCACTTTAAAGCAATGTATCTGTTGTGATAACAGTCCACTGCCTCATCTGTGGTCTGCAGACATGCATGGCTTTGATCAGATGAGAAGACAACACAGATAAATATGGTTCACACTCCTGTAGTGGAATATTCAGTAATTCCACTGTAAACAGTACAATTAATATACATTTCTACCCAGGTAACAGAATGTAGCTCAGGATTCCAGTGACAGTTGAGTGCAGGACCACAGAACACTGTTATGTCCAATGTCTAATTTACTAGAATAAATATATTAAAAAAGTTAATTTCCATCTGACATAACACTAACATGTGTTTTCATGTGCTTTTTTAATATACATTTCAAATAAAAAAAAAAAGGCACTGGGGAACTTCCTGGTATTTTTATAGCCCAAGATTGCATTTACAAAGTATGGAGCCTCACTATGTGACCTGAAATGTTCTCTGTTTTGTTGCTAACTTGGGAGACTAGCATCAGATAGTATGGATACCTCACTCTTCCATCAGAGTATTTCTATCAATGTAAATGCATGTCTGTGCATAAATCATACAGTTCAGCTACACATGTATTTCACAACTGCATAAAAAAGAACTTTTCATTTGTGTAAGTCATCTGTTGGACAAATGTTCTGCTTATGTTATTGTGGAAAAAATCTGTGCAATTTATTAATTTGTCTGGGTTGGGAGACACAGAACCTGAAAGATGCATGCTTTCCAACACAGCCAATAATTTGCTGCTGTGAATGCTAAAATAGTGACATTTCATGCTAATAATGATGTGTTCTATGTAAATTTTATTAATGTGAGTTCACAAATCTGTGATCTGCCCTCCCCATGGTCATTCACATCTATCCACATCCAGCAGACAACTGATCTGATCACCCCTGCCAAGTGCTGCTTCCACAGTCTGATTCTAGTGACTTGAGGTCAGTAACTTCTATTAATAAAAGCAGAAATCTGATTTTCCTGCAAGTAATGCTTTGAAGATATAGCAAAATAAATGTCACATGCATGTTTATTACAAATCCATCTAGAGGAAGTGTCATTGTTTGAGAATAAATACCTTGTGATATTTAGGAAGTGAAAAACTAATCTCAGTAGCCTTTTGCAAAAATCTGCAGAACTTCTTGAAAGGGAAAAATTGCTGGTGCATTTTACTGTTGGTCTCAAGAAAATAACTGATTCTGGTCTTCTCAGCAAGAACTTTCAGTGGCAGCATTCAGGAAATACACTTTCAGTAACAATTACTTGAATATGAGGAACAGATTTTCTCAGTATAATGAAGAAAATGTGACTGATTTATTCTCAATTCAAAGCTACTACATCTGGCATATAACCTGTTACAGAGGAATTCCTGGAAATACATGCAGAATTTTCTGCTTAACAAAGATCCTGCCTTCAGATTTCCTGCATCAAGGACTTGACATTAACTTCAATAAATAAAATAACAACTTACTGTGGTAGAAGAAGAATTGCTTCTGGAACACTAATGAAACAATTCTGGGATAATTTTAAGCTTGTTATGCTGGATGACAAGTCAGGTATGATTTCTAGAGCAGAAAAAGAGGTTAATCCTATTACTTTCCAGAACTGTTTAAATTAATTTAAAGTCTGGAATTTTCTAAAATCAAAGACAGACTAAAGGACAGTCTGTCATCTTCTACACACAGCTCTTTGTACAAGCTACCAAAGCAGAACCTGAATCAGTTTTGAAAGCTTATTTAAAACTAAACTCTCAAAATGAAAGAAGTTTAGAATCACATGAACATACTGGCTTTTATCATGTTACATACTATTATGCTTTATCAATAGTGCTATTAAACACTGAAATAATCTTACTTGCACTTTACTGCATTGCACCCTTCCAACACCCTTGCCACAATTCACCCAGTGACTGGTGGGTCTTATGACCTTCTAAGGAAGGACAATGAAACTGGTGAAAGGTCTAGAGCACAAGTCTTTTGAGGAACAGCTGAGGGAAGTGGGGTTGTACAGCCTGGAGAAAAGGAGGCTGAGGGGAAATCTTACTGCTCTGTACAACTACCTGAAAGTCAGAGGTTGTACAAGGTAGGTGTTGGTCCCTTCTCTAAAGTAACAAGTGATGGGATAAGAGGGAATGGCCTCAAGTTGCACCAGCTCTGCTGCCCTTCTCGGGACATACTGCAGCCCCTCAATGTCCTTTTTGTACTGAGGGGCCCATAATTCACTCAATGCTCAAAGAGCAGCCTCACCAGTGCTGAGTGCAGGGTCTCAGTCTCAATCTCCTCCTTGCTTCTGCTGGCCACATTATTTCTGATACAAGCTGGGATGCTTATATGAGATGTGTTTCAGTACATGCCTTAGTACTAGCCTTGCAAGCTAACTTTGAACAATTTCCTCTGCCTTGAACCCTCCCCATCAGTGTGGAAAATTTGCACTACACTCAAGCATTTTTACAGCTGCTGTTACACAGGTAATACCAAGATGAGTTAGGCTGAGTCAGATCAAGTGTGCATCAAACCCCACTGAAGTGCACTGCTTTCAGCAGTGATCAAAGGCTGATGTGTAGGCAACTGTACAAATAAGGACAAGCATGTGTGGTGTTCACCATTTCTGTTCTCTTGAGACTCCAAATGCTGGTGGCTGAGGAATTATCTGACTTGGAAGGGTTTCTAGAAGGTGGGTCCTATTTTCACAGATACTTACCAAGAGCATTCATCCTGGCATTGAGCTGCTCCAGTTTTGTACAGCCCATGAAGACATTCTCAGCAAGAGATGAAATATTGTTCTTACTAATGTTTAAAATTTTCAGCTCATTTAAGCATATGGGTGAACTTAAGCTTGAAATTTTGTTTCTATGATAACAAGAAGAAAATAAAATCCATATTTTATTAAAAAATTATTAGCTAAAAGGAAACAGTATTGATCCAACAATGCTATCCTCGCACTGGTAAACAAAACAAAAGACTTTTAGCTGTATCATGACTGACCAGTCAGCAAAAACACTGGGACATGTGGCAACATGGAATGACATGACTAATACTGAGATTGTTTTAACTGAGTTGGAAAGCAAATGTCAGACTGTGCTGCTATCAGGTGTCAGCTCCTGATTACAACTTCAGCTCAATCCCACAAAAAGAAGACTGTTGCACTTGTGAATAGTTCTGTTTACTAAAGATAGGTGTTGGCAGTAGTCTAACTACAGAATGACCATCAAAGTTAACAAAAAATGAAAAAAAGCATGGAATTCCATCACTCCATACAGGGTATGTAACTCAGGGTGAGTGCATGTTACAAACAATGTATTCTGGGAAGAACAACAGAAAAAGAAAGAGACAAAGATCCTAAGAATACAGAACTAAGAAAAACATGCAGCATTGTTTTGCAAGGGTAATACTCTGAATAAAATAGAGCTGATGACAAAATGCAGCAGGATTTTGATTTTCAGCTATTGCCTGTGTAGATTTGATTCATGTATTTAGTACTGCATGCTTTAGTGACATATGTTGCTGTGTTAATTCTGTGTGAACTTCTGTTTAAAAAATATCAACTTGTGTAAAATAAATGATGGGAGATGAATGAGACAGGGCCTGCAGTTTTCAGAAGTCTCAATAACAGCATTCTTAAGAATTCCACACAGGTATGAACAGTGTCACTAACGAATATGATAAAAAGTGCTCTTAAACAAAGAATCACATTTTTTCTGCTTTTGAGATTTAAAACACATCCATACCAATAAATGCAATTCCCTGAATTATACTTCCTTTGGTGAATATGAAATACAGTGGAAACTGTACTCTGTATACAGAAAACCTAGTTGAATGTGTCAGACAGCAGACAGTGCTGGGATGAACAGTGTGGCAGGAGGAAACCACTGAACCACACCACTTCGGTGTGTCACTGGAACTGCAGAGCCTTCAGATCCTATCAAGGCCCATGGATGTGCTCAAGCACTTTGTAAAAATCCTGAAAACTGAAAGAATGGGCACATTTGGAAGATAATATCAGTGTTTTGCTGCTGCTGAAACCATCCTTCCCATGCTACAACAGTCATTCTGGGTGACAAATGCATTCTGCTTTGTTACCTTTGTTATGCTCCAGTCCATTTTCTAACGCTACTCACCCTTCCAGCAGCAGCTGCTCCAGGTTCTCAGCAGCAGCTGGGAGACATTCAGGGGTGCACACCAGCTGGTTGTATGAAAGGTTCAGCTGCTTCAGAGTTGGACACCTGAGGCAGGGATCCAAGGCAAGGCAGGGGCCGATGTCGTTCCGTGAGATGTCCAGGCTGGCCAGGCAGCTCATTTGCAGCAGGGCACAGGGGAAGGAAGTGAAGTGGTTACTGTGCAAATCCAAGTGAGTCAAGCACTTCAACTTCTGAAAGAAAAGGATGGTTTATTATGAAAAAGCCAAGTGAAAACAGGAATGTACAGGTTTGAAATGGCATTCGATTTGATACAATTTATTAATTTACTTCTATTGCTCTCACTAGGAAAAACAGCAGAAAAGAGCAACCATATCCATGTAACCCATAATATTTCTATTAGAGAATAAAATAGAAAACATTCTTCAAAATTAATGAGCTGAGTTTCATTAACTTGAACAGATATGAATGGCTTTCAGTTCTGTTCCACTTACATTATTATGTTACTCATCCTAAAGCACTGCTCTGCAGTAAATGGTTTAAAACAGCTCCACAAAAATACTTTTATTTCTAGCTGAACATAAATCCACTGAATGAAAACTGAGTGACTGTATGAAACGTGCAAAAATATCCACTATATCCACTATATTTTCATTAGTATTGTTATGGGCACACTATCAGAGTAATTTTATTTTAACTGTTACCAATTTGTATTATGTAAAATGATGAAGAATTACTTCACACAGTTGTTCTGGAATGTTTGTAAGAGCATTGTGGTGGAGCTCCAACTTCTCCAGGTGTTCCAGATGACTAGTTAAGCAGCTGTTTTGGCTGACGGCATCAATGTTCTCAAGCTCATTTGATGAAAGATCTAGTGATGTAATATATTCTCTTTCTGAGATCAATGAAGAAAGACTGTCTGAAGGTCTTAAATGTGGTGAGAATTTCAAGATGCCTTCTAGTAAAACAAAAGAGTGTGGGGGGAAAAGTATTATTTCATTGATCATGTGATTAAAATCAAGACCAATCTAAATAGGCAGAAGACAGTGAATGTTTGGTTACTGGTTATGATCCAAATCCATGATGACTTTTATTAAAAGACAGAAAATTTTAAGACAGTAGGGAAGAGACTGAGCAGCAGAAGTAGCTTTTGAAAGCTAAATAAGGGAACTCAGGAAATTTTACAGCCTGTTTAATTTAACATAAAATATTAGTGAAGGCCAGGGAAAAATCCATCACCTATATATTAATTATTTGTACTCCACTGCATATTCCCAAAATACACCCTCCTTTTTGTAAGCAAATATTTAATCTTATAAAAGGCATGAAAATTCTGTAATTATACAGAATTTAACATATATATGTTAAATTGTTTAGTTTACTTACTGGGGGATTCATCTGAAGTCAATAATTTTCTTCTTTGTTTCATTAATGGTTCATAATCTGAGCCAGGTCCCTGGAAAATCCAGAAGAAAACAAACAAAAAAAATTAATTATGGACATTTGCAGATCTCTGACATGATCTGCATTCAGTGAAGTTCTTTTCATTGTGATTTCTTTTTATCAGAACTTCCTGGGGAACACAAATAAATTTCAACTAAGAATAACAACAGGTCACATCAGACACTTCCTGGCCCGTACAATAGCTCCCTGCAGTGAGCTGAGCTGCACAGCAGCTGGAAGTACCAAATGGGAACAGAGCACAGAGGGTTACATGGCTTTGCCCAACACCTGCTTATTCATAATTTTCCTGTAGGCATCACAGATGGACTTCTAAGAAGCCTAGAAGAAATAAGGATCTGCCTTACCACAGAGTAGGAGTGTCGTGGCAAAGTAGGAGAACCTCTCTGAAATGCCATTTCCCTGCGGGATAAATCAGCAACTGCAATGGAGTTGGACTTCTTTTTGGTAAGAAATAAACCTTCACTTCCTAGCATGAAACAGTGACACAGCAGGACAAGTATGTCAGAAAATGTATGGTATTTTTTATGGCATATGCAGAAAAGATGAAGCATGGAATTTAGCTGCAATATAAATGGTGACATCCAAGGAGATACATTTCACATCCCCAGTCTTGGCAGCATCTCACTGGTTAGCTGTGTGTGGAACTGGCCAAGCATGTTCACTGTGCTTCAGAGAGGCCACACTAACCTGCATCCCCCAAATATCACCTGCAGCCTGTCACATTGATGCTGCATCAGTTAAGATTTCCAGCATGTTGGGATTATTACAGGTTACATCACATCTTTGTGCTACTGTAGTGTAAACGGTTTCTTAAAACAGAAAAAGGTTGCATTTTATTAGAGAAATTTGCACTTCCATATTTATTGAGAAGGAAATACCAGATGCCACTCTGGCTTTGGTGATTTAGGGTTATGTGAACCCATTTAATGTTCTCTTCCCAAAGCTTTTAAAACTCCTAAAATAATTCCTGTTAGCAAAGCCTATATTTTTAAATAATGATTTACATATGACAACAACTTTTCTGTGTGAGACAACAAATAGTTCCTATTTGTATTATGTGTGTGTGCTACAGTCCAATAGAGAGGAAAAGCGGTGCTTAATGATGCAAAGGGAAAGAACAAACAGAACAACAACAAAAATCGTTGGGATTCTATGATTCCAAAATTCAAATTCTTCATCTGTGATGGTTTAACATATCCAACAGTTCTAAACCAACAGTGGTATCTGAACAAACAAAAAGCATGGTGTTAATAAAGGCCGCTTACTGTTAAATTACTGATATTATGGTGAGAAACACTGGCTTTGGTAAGTGAAAGTCATTCAGATTTCCTGACATGGTTACCAAGAATGATGCTGTACTGAACACAGACTTGTTTACATTTTCTGATCACTCAGATATCTTAGTTTCACCTACTTTATTTGTTAACAGTATTCTCTCCACCAGATTTAGTTACATATAACTGCAGAGTGTGCACTCTATTTAAAGACAACCCAGGGAACAGGGATTTCTAGAGCACGATATACCCAACTTCGTGAGGAGGCAATCTGTGCTCTTGAAGCACTTGCTTTTTGCTCTTGACTCTAAAGGCAGTGTGTGAGAATAGCTCAGGAACAGACAGTAGAACAGTCAGTATCCAAAGCTGGTTGAATGAATCCCTCTCTTGCTTTCCACAAGAAACTGAATCATGAAGAACCTCATTTTAAAAGGGTAACTGAGTAATATACCTTAAGTCCTAAAGCCCTGGTGCATTAGATTTGGATTATAAAAAGAAATAAAGGAAAACAATTACCTTCACCATCAATATCATCAATCAAAGGAAAAACACTGTCCACTAATGGGTCAGAAATGAAATTCCAATCAAAGTTTTTAACCACTCCATCTTCGGAGAAGTTCATATCAGAGGAGGCCCTTGATCTATCATCTGAAATATTCTTCATCTGGAATTTAAGCACCATTCTTGCCAGTGCAGAACCTGCATCTGTATGTATAAGAAAACAAGTAGTATATTCTCCAAGAAATCCAAATAGCTTTAAAAAAAACTTAACAGAAATGTGACTTATTTCCAATGCTTGATAGTCTTTCTGTATCAGATGAATGCTATGAAGAGGTCCTCAACTGAAGCTCTTGATCTACAACACACATATACATACTCACTTTGTTTTCTTAATGGAGTAGATTTATCTGGGAACAAAGGAATGAGCCAGGAAGGTTCCAGTCTCCCAATACCAAATCCTCCAAGACATATACTGCTGTTGGCAACATCAAGGCTAAGTTTCTTTAGGAGCAAGCTGATGATCTGGCTGTCTCCTCTCTTTATGCTGATGGTTAAAGCACTCCGGACGTCCTGCTCTCGAGCACCACTGGCTAACAGCAATTCCACCATCTGAGGATTATTTCCTTTCTCACAAACCTATCAGAGAAAAGCCATTAAAAAAATTGTTGTGAGGCACTCAGACAACAGCTCAGACTTGAGTGAAAAGACTTGTCTCCAATTCAGATTGTGTTTTCAGGATGACATCTGGTTTTCAGCTAGACAGTTCCCTCAGAGCCTATGTGCACTGCTGTACAGAGCAGTGCTGATGTCAACATTACAAATGGTTGTAGTAATGCTTTCACTGACTTCAGTATTTCCACTGTGTTTGCTGACACTGATTTGCCTACTTCTGAGTCCATTTCCAAACCCAGCCATGCTTTCTCACTGAGCCAGCTCTGCCAGTAGAAGGGAACACTTCCTAACTCACCTGGAACACAGGATCACAATATGGTGGGGGTTGGAGGAACCTCTGGAGATCATGGAGTCCAACCCCCTGCCAGAGCAGGGGCACTCAGGGCAGCCCACACAGGAGTAGATCCAGGTGGATCTGGAAAGTCTTCAGAGGAGAGTCCACAGCCACTCTGGGCAGCCTGTGCCAGGCTCTGTCACCCTCACAGGGAAGAAGTTTCTCCTCATGTTGAGGTGGAGCTTCCCAGGTTCCAGTTTGTGCCCACTGCCCCTTGTCCTGTCCCAGGGCACCACTGACAAGAGACTGGTCCCTTCTACTTGACACCCACCGTTCAGAGATTTGTAAACATTCACCAGATCCCCTCTCAGTCTCTTTTCCAGGCTAAACAGCCCCGGGGCTCTCAGCCTTTCCTCAGCAGAGATGTTCCACTTCAGGCAGTAATGGTGGGGTTCTCTCACACCATTTAAAACTTGGACACAGAAGCAAAATTAAGAACTGCTCATACACACTGTTTCTCAAAAAAACCCAAACAAACCAAAACAAAATCCCAAACATTTAAAGGCAGTCTCAGTTAGGAAGGAGCACTTATGAGCAGGTGGGAACATCCTCTCCATGGCTGAATCCAGATGAGATGTTTGCATATGGCCTTATTTAAGATACCAGCTTATTTCCAATAGTTCATGCTCTGGATGTGGTCCCTGCTCTTTGTAGCTCGTGTTACTGAGGCATTCAAGATGTCAAAGATTTGATATTACTTTAGCTGTATTGATAACAAGTAAGAACTCTAACCAGAGCAGTTAAATCAGCACAAAATCTGATTACTATATTAATCTGTAAGTACAACACAAAGGAAAAAAATCAAACACTACTGCAGGGAAAAGTCTTCTTTGCAGGCCTAGAACAGTGCAGGTTGAAACCTATCTATGCACAGTGCTGCCTGCTGGTCCATTTGGAATGTGAGCTCATGAACTGGGCTCTAACTGGCTCAATGACACCTATGCTTGATTAGTTCAGAAAAAAATGACTGCTCCAAAAATCCTCCAAAGCCAAGGCTAAGTCAGTACTTGACTGAACCCAGGTCTGCATGTGAACAGGGTAAAAATCAGAAAGCATAGGCAGTAACACTGCATCAGGACTGAACTGCGTGGGAATGCTCTTGGTGATAGTGACACTGTGAGCTTCAATAAAGTCAGGGGTGTTTCAATGACCATCAGACTGAGGCTGAAGTCACTGAGTAGCAAAGGAGCAACACCACTCAGGTCCCAGTTACACTGCGCTGGGTATTGCTGCTCTGTTCTGCCAAACGTGAAAAGAGAAAGGAACCCAGAAGCACAGATTTTAAAGCAATAGAACTTGATCTATTTCCATTCATTACCTGATAGATCAAAGAGTTTGTCTTTGTCTTCTTATTGACATCAGCTCCCAGCAGAAGCAAACATTCTGCCATAATACTGTTGCACTCAATACATGCTTTTTCCAGCATCATATTTTTCAAGTCATCATTTTCAGCTAGTTTAGCAAAACATTTACAACACAGGCTTTGAAACTGAATGGGAAGACAAACAATCAAAGTTAGTACAAAAGCAGAAGGAAGGTCTTCCAGTTGTGGAGCTGCCAGGAGACAGAAGCTACCTGTCGGTCTCGCCGGTCAGTGAAGCACATGGACATCTGGTAGAAAATGACTGTGTCAAATGATTCATGGGCCAGCAGCTTTGCAAAACAAGGTGACAAACAAAGAATCGACAAGATTGCATGAAATCCCTGAGAACACAACAAGAAGATTGAAATAAGCAGTGTTAGAAAGTGTCTTTTTCAAACAAATCAACATTTCCACCAAAAGATACATGCCCTACTGTTTTTAGTCTTGCTTTCAAACAGTCAGTAATTCACCAGTTGGAGAAGATGGGGAGAGAAGGCAGAAACACCTGGCATCTCTGGCTTTATGTAGCTCTAGTTTCATGTTTGTTTAGATGATCCACTTAAACAGATACTAACTGACACTTAGAAAAGCTAAATTATGCACTATAATATCTGACAACATCCTGCCTGGCAGTAACTAATGTACTTGTGATTTCCTGAAAATGCACTGAGAAAACAATCTCCTCCTAAGGACAGGGCAGGAAGATGCAGCCCCTGGCCCAGTGTGTTGCTCTGTAATCCTTGAATTTGAAAAAAATACAGACACTAAAAGAAAAACTTACTAGGTGTATCTAAAAACCAAAAAGAATGCAAACTTATCCCACGATTCTTCAAGTAAAGTTTGCCTAGAAGTAAGAACTGGGTAAATGATGGACTCTTTGTCCAAGCCTAAATGAGACTAAACCACTTAAAGTAACTTCCTCATTCCACCACGTTATTTTTATTCTTTCTACATTGGTTGCTCAGCTAAATTTGGAAGCACTGGGGGAAAAGCAGCAGTAAAGAAGGGAGGCTGTACTTGTGGAATTTTCATTAAGTGATCTGAAACAGAAGTACAGAAACTCTCACAGGAAGCTGACGTCACAGGCAAGAGGCATTCCACTAGAAAAGTGAAACTGGCAACACACAGGGAATGCTTCTGAAGCAGAGGAGACTGAACTTCTAGATGAGGTGGACTGAACTCTTGTTTGTGGGCAGAATGAGAACTCTCCTTCCATATTCAGAAGCAGTTCCAAAGTCTGACACAGTATTCCAGTAATATTCCTCTTACAATACAGCATTCCTACTAAGCTTATGGCTGGTGATAGGGCTATTGCTTTTCAAAACAGGGCAATCACTATTATAATCACATAGCCTTAGTAAATAGTTATAGATTGACTAAATGATGGGCTATGACTGAGGAATTTGTTCCAGTTTGCAGATCTCAGAAGTCTTAGATACACCCACGCCTATGGTCACATATTCTGGATTGATGATACAACTCCCAAGAAAACCAACTCTATGGCAAACGTGTCTGTTTCATTATAAAGGCTTATGCTAATTTGGTAATTGCAATACAATCAAAACAAAGTTATTAAAATAAGGAATTACACTTCAAATATGACTAGATGAAAAGAATTTTGTAAGATTTTGCCTTTCACTGTTATCTTTGTATGTAGAAATAACACACACATGCATCTGGATTTCAGGGACCTCTTTAAATCTTCGCAGGGTAGAAACCAGAACGTTGGCAAGGACGTGCAGAGTTGCAATACACAAACTCCTCCTTGTAATCAAAGAGCACAGCAGATTCAAACCCAAACTCTGGATGTCTAGGAGACAAAAGAAGGGTGAATGATGTTGATTATTCAGACATTCTGAGTGGAATACACCCATGGCCTGTGAAGTGCTGGGTTACTAATACATCAGACAGTTCCTTGCATAAGGTATGACAGGGCCAGGCAGCGGAGGAACCTGAGGCCTGTGCAGTCCTCCCTCTGCCATGACACCTACAGCACACCTAGCACTGAAGAGCAGAACAGACCAGTTACAGCTTCTGGGGTTCATCAGCCCCTCCTCCTAGGCCACTCACCCTCTACTAATAAAACACCTTCCCCACCTTGTTCATCTGGATACATCTGCAGGGTGTGAAGCACAGTGTCAGTAGCTCCTTGCTGGGTTAATATTTCCAGTGCACCAGTGCACTCAGCTACAGAAGCAAGGAGTTTCAATCCACACTTCTGGATGCTGGGATTTCCAATAAACTAGTGGAGAAATGAATATAAAATCAGATCAAGGTTGTTCTGCTTGGCAACAGAAGAGCTGGTTGTTCAGAAAGCTGGGTTTTTTAAGAACAAATGGTGGTTGTTCCTGAAGCATGTGAAATTACAGCTGATATGACAATAAACACAGCCAAGGTGACACTAAGTAGAAATAATGACAATTAAAAGTTTCCTTGTCAACCATCAGTTTCAGCCACTCATAACCCCTCAGATTTTCACTTTTGATTCTGAAAATATTCCCCAGTGAATTTTCTAATGTTGAGTGGGAGATTTTTTCCTCAAAGTTCCAGTATGACCATTCAAAACTTCACACTATTTTGCCAGGAGTGGGAAAACATACTTCTAGTTAAAAATGTCAAACCAAGGTTCTTTGAGAACCAGCACAAGTGATAAACGTGGTGGCAACTGAAAAAACATGTGAAGCACTGTACCTATGACTCTCATCAAGTTTGGGGTTAAGTTATATAGCAAACTCAACAGGATATTTCTGTTTATTTTTCCCAATTTCCCCCTACTTCTTCACAGAGGAAACCTAAATGAGGCTGAGATCTGGAGGTGTGCACAGCTGACACAGTGCCTTACCAGTCTGCAGAATCATGTCACTGGAGTGCTGTCCCCCTTATTTCTTCTCTAGTTTTTCATTAACATATGTGAATTTCTACACTTCCTGGTTGATATTGTTTTACCCCAAAACACAAACAGCTGGGTCAGCAGAAGCAATTGGGATGCTCACAAAGCACTGGAGAGTGTAACACATTCTGAAGTAACAACTACTTTGTTAACTCCTGTATCTTCAGATCAAGAAATGTCCTTTAGCCACTCAAGTATACTTTTGCTGACATATTATTTGCTCTGACTTTTATAGTAAATCCAAGAGACATACATTTCCTAGACTGAAGATGTTTAGCAAGTCTAAAATTTTGAGACTTCTAAAAAATTGTGACTTGCTACATTTTAATTGTGCTCATGTAAACTTTGCACACATGGGATTCTTTTGATGGTCATGAAGTCTACAAAGTTAAATCTTTCCTGTCACTAGGATTTAAGGTTAATTTGCTGTGCAATTGCCCAGTGTTTCCTTGATTTTCACTGGGTCTGCTTCAGCCTTTCACTTTCCAGCTTCCACTTCTAGGCAGTGTGATCATTTTGTTTTCCAGTTGCTGGAAAAAGTTACAGAACTGAATAATGAAAGGAACTGAGAGAGCTGAGAAACACTGCTCTGTTGACTGTAAATGATCATGTACCCATCAAAGCCACAGTAAAGAACAACTAAGTTCTCTGTGTAGTTGATGTGCAGATATGAGGAGACATAATGTATAAATGTGTATTAAAAAGTCACAACTCAACTGTATGGTTCTTTTTGTTTTGTTTTGTTTTTTTTAAACACATATGCTTTAGTTTTACTGTGTAAAGGATCAGAACAGAAGGAAGACACCTCAAACAAGAAATGAAACTCAGGAGTTAAATCTATTAAATCAATAGGAAAAATCAATGCAGAATTAAAGCTTAAAAGTGATTCATCATTACAAGTGTAAAATAGTAAAAAAAAAATCCATCAGAATTGAGCTTTAACTGTACCCTGTTCAAAGCATTAAGCACCAAGGAATGAGTTCCCTCCAACAAGCATTGGCTTTTGATGACTTTTACTGTGAGTGCAAAGGCAGCATCTCCCACATCTCTGGCAGAACCATTCTGGTGTTCACTCCTTGTCTCTGCAACAATGGAAAACAGCCTCCTTCAGACAGCAGGTTCAATATTCTCCCCAGCATTAACTCAGTGTTATTAACCCCATTTAACAACAACACAGGTGATCCATGGAGGACATTCCAGATCTTAGGTCATTTTGAGAACAGTGCAGCTGCAGATTCTGAGTTCATTCAGACTGACACTGCATGTGACCACACTGGGTTTGATCTGATGAATTAACCATGTGTTTGCTTACTGTGAAAATGCATTATCATGCCAAAGACGTGCCCAAGGTACACCCCCAACACATCACTCCTTTGAGCTCTGGGGTTTCTCAGGTGCTACTGACACCTACTTCAGAGGGCAACTTCCTTCTGGAAAGGAGACACTGCAGAGAAGCTGTGAACCACCTGCCCTTTCACAGTTGGCAGCACATCCTGGGCCAACTTTTACCCACAGCTGACGTGAAGAGGAGGGTGGGTACAAATAAGAGGACAGAGAAAGGTCTTTCAGGTTACCCTTTCTTGTAGCTATTTGCACTTGTAGTCAAGTGGCACTAAAGAAATTTTAAAGCTCACTTCAGCATTCCTCTTTGGTACGGCTATTATTTTCCCCCTGAATTCCTTTTTACTCCTTATTTACCCTGCAGGTTGCAACATCCAGCTGATTACACTTTAGAAGGGCCTCACTTACAGGATGATGGCAAAAAAAAGCCCCACCTTGCCTACATGTTACACCTCAGTCCTCATCTTGCTGTTTGTTGGGAAGAAAAAAAATAAAATGAAGCATGATAATTCAAAGAATAGAAGAAAACTGAAGGCCTCCAATCAGCTGCATATTAGCCAAGTCAGTAGTTTCAGAGTGACTGTTTTTGTCAGTACTAAAATAAAACTACTGAGAGATATTTACAGGAAGTTGTTCTGAAAAAAAATCAGTACCATAGAATCACAGAATGTTAAGGGTTGGAAGGGACCTAGAAGATCATCTAGTCCAACCCCCCTGCCTGAGCAGGATCACC
>JANHGL010015190.1:4859-38441 GCA_024611195.1 Ceyx melanurus | reverse complement strand
GTCTAGGTGATCCTGCTCAGGCAGGGGGGCTGGACTAGATGATCTTCTAGGTCCCTTCCAACCCCTAATATCTGTGATTCTGTAACTGAAAATAACATACTGGCTTTTTTAATCTTCGGAACCATTTAACTCACATGCTAAGAAATAACCACATTAGATCAGAAGACTCTTTTCTACCATTACATAAGTAGAAAAACATCCTTTATCTGTGAGTTAATATCTAGTAATGAAAAATAGGAGAATCATCTTGTCAGTGGACATGCAAGAATGTACACATTATAGAGCACTCAGAACCACTGACAGAAAACTGGATCTAAAAAAAGCGTATGTTGTTCTTACTTTTCATATAGCTGAGTGTCAGGTATGTAAGCCACTTGGAATTTGCTGTGACTTCACTATTTATCAGACCAGTGGATCCCTAGGCTATACAGCCTGTCCGCTAAACAAGTCTTCCCTAACTTGGAGATTCCATTTCTAAAAACCATTTAACACTGACATTTTTTACATGTTCCTAAACCTTCAATCTGTATTAAGTGGGTCAATAAACATGACTTAACTAACCAATTATCAAATTTGCTGTAAAGCTATTTATGATGCAGAAGTTAGGCCCATTACTCTTGGCAGACTTGCGTGCTACAGATTCATAGTACACAAGGAATAATTGCCACCTACTAAGTATGCTGCAAAAGAAAAACAAACTGAGGCAAACAGGGGTTCAGAAAAATCTTAAAGACAATGAAACTAACAGCTTAATCCTCTAGCATGAGAGCAGACAGACACTGTTCTTCAGTTGTACGACTAGTGTCTGTACTATTTAACAGCTTACACTGATTTTCTTCCCAGCACACATCTCAACTGAGATTAGACATGAGCTGCTTTCTCCCTCACCCCAAAAAGGTCTCAAAAACTGTTTAAGTATCCCTTTTTGAAATGAGAACTATATATCTGTACAGGCACAACAAAACTATCCAAACATTTGACTTCAGCTGGCTCCTTACTCTAGTAATGGTACTACTAGGAGTAACAGCCCATCTACAGGATCCACCACTGCTCAAATTCACACTAAAATTCTGACAAAGAGGAATGGCTAACTTCAAGTAATATTTTCATCTAATTTGCATTTTTTGAGAAATGCAAGCAGTATTCTACTTCTTTCTGTACCTTCAGGTAACATACTTTCATTTGCTAGAGGTATATTTCTCTTCTCTGTTCATCCAGACAGACATCCTAATTATTAAAGTTTCCTTCAACAGCATATTTCCATTTTACTGAGCAAAATAATTCTTATCTATGGCACACACAAATGGAAAACATATGTGAAAATACACCTTCAAAGTTGAGGGATATACATTTCATAATCAACATCCAAGACCTTATACACTATTGCAAGCTGTTACATTTGAATACCGTCTCTCTGAAACATATTTGTTTCTACAGTTTCTTTAATTCACACATTCAGAAAAAGAACAGAAACAGATGCCATGAAAAAAAAAACACATCAAAAAGCCTTATGCTGAAATGAAAGGAATGACATATTGCATATAGGTAACATATGTCAGTCACTCACTTCAAAACTCTGTGGATCCTCCTCTTCCTCTTCTACTTTAATTTCTGTTAAAGATCCACCAGCTTCTCTGAAGTCAGTAATATTCTGCCATTCAAAACTAGATTCAATTGCAAATCCCATTTTCTCATCCATGTCTTCATTGAGAGAATCATCTAAATTGGATGAAGGAAGGTGAAACCCAGCACCTACTACTTTGATGTTTGCATTCAGACGTTTTCTCTTCATGAGTGCTCTCCAGTCAAGGTATCGCCTTTTCACTTCTGTCCCTGTTCTTTGCTCTCCTTCACCTACAGCATTAACACACTCTGCTATTTCCTCCCAAGCTTTCCGTTTCATCTCATTAATAGTTGTATTAAGTTGCTTTGAAAAGAGTACATCTCGCCTTTTTCTGATTTCCTTAAGGAGAGTTTGAGTTTCCTGAACACTAAAATTGCTTTTTCTTTTTCTTTTTAATTGTTTCATTTTTTCCAGCTTTAACCTAATAATTTCACCACAGTAGGCTACAGAGACGATCTGACACTAATCAATTATCAATACAAATAAAAATTAAAAGAAAATGCAAGCAGAGCTCAGTTCTCATGAAGTGAATTTTCTCTTCACTTTGTAGTATTTTCCTATTTGTCAGGCTTCCTAAGAAAAAAAGAGCAAAACATAAATCTCCAAGGTATACACTGTATATTTCATTTAATGGACTTGACTCCTAAGAATGCATAATTTGAACTCATTCATTTAATAGAAGAAAAACATCTTTGTTAAACTCTGAATATAAAGTAGCTATAGATAACTTCTATAATATTATATTAATTATAAATCCATTCATACATCCATGTCACAAACTGTTTGGGTTAATATTTCCATTACAAAAATATAAGAGTTAAAAGAAAATATAAGTATCGCTAGTCAAAATTTGCCTAAGGCTGAAATTTGACATACACATTGCACTTTGAATGCTAATTATTTCCAAAAGAAGCTAGCATTGTTATGTCATTACTTCAAAAACAATAAATGTTTAGGGGACTGAAACTTCTGAGATAGATTTCAAGTGAGACACTATTTTCATTAAAAGAAAAAAAAAAAAAAAAGTGGAAAAAAAACCCCCACATTAAAAGCTGTAAGTAGTTTTACAGGCAGATGCTCTTCTCACTTACCTTAATCACAAAAAAAACCAGAACCTGGGACAATTCTGCTGAATGTTTGAAAATAACTACTAGTTGAAACATCAGAGATGTTTTAACAAGAAAAGATTTAGGAATGTCAGTATATGCTCACTGGTAAAGCCCTCCTCCTGTTTGCCTCTCACACTGCAAAACTCCTCACATCAGATGTGATGACTGGTTCAGTGGTCATCCAGTCCTCCACCCTCAGGAACAGCTGCTCCTGTGCCTGATGCTGAAAGCTAAATCTCATCCCATAACACACCTGAGAAGTTGTGTGCAATTCTGTACAGAGAGAAGAAAGTTTGAATGGGAGCAGGGGGCTATTAATGCTGTGATTAATACAGACCATATTACAAACAAACAAACAAACAAACAAAAATAAAAAAAGAAAAACAGAAAAAAAATCAAACCAAACCAAAAAACCAACACAACAACCAATCAATTGTTTGAAAGCGGACATCAAAAATAAAAAACAGTTCTCGGTCACAGACTGCTTAGTAATGGTCCCATTTAAGATTTGTTTTGAACTTTCTTTTATACCGTATCACCTAACACTTCAACTCTAAATGACTTTAAACACAGTAGGCCAACAAATCACTACACAATACTTAAAGACTTTCAAGCTGTTATGTTTATTCACTATTAATCTAATAGACTTTTTGGCCACCTGAAGCAAATGTCTTGCAGATCATATATGCAAATATATGCATATGGGACTTAAACCTTATCTCTCCTTGGTTATACAGGATTCTTAAAAAAAACTATATTTTTTTTTCTGCTGTTATTCTCAAAAAATTGCCTTTTGGAGGGATAAATGCACATAATAGTTTAGAAAATATTAATCTCTCATACACACTATTGACTGCAAATACCTGGTTTGCTTGCAAAGTTTTCCATATCAAGCAACATTCTTTGACACCCAACACATAAGCATGATGGCACCAAACGTTTTTTAAACTTCAAAATATTTTTTTTTTTTCAAAAAAAAAAGCTACCCTGGCTTGGAACAGCTTATATTTTTTGTATTAAGAGAGGTTTTGGCACAGGAGGAGCTGGTGCTGCTGAACATGTTAACAAGACAGTCCTCTCTGCAAGGACATTAGAATTAGGGCACGAAAAAAGGCAAGCACTGACGGGAACCAGCAACACGTAAAAGGTTAATTTAATGAAGCAGAGATTAAGTACTGAGGCTGGAAAGCACCTGCGGATTCTGTCGGTTGAATCCGCAGATGAATCAGTCAGAAGTTCAGCTTCCTCTGACACGAAGTGAAGGGAGACAACCTCCCTTCCAAAGAGGGCGCGCACTTCGACAAGTTGAAGACAGGCGCAGCCTCCGGTCCGAGACGGCCCAGAGAGTCTGCGGCAGCACCGCCAGACAGCAGGGCCGGCCCTGTCCCACCACGAGCCGCACGAGGCGCTGCGGGGAGGCCCTGGAAGGCAACAAAGAAAGGCAGGGGCACGGCCGGCTGCTTCGGCCGGCACAGGCTCGCCCGGGGACAACCAGGCTCGCTCCGCCAGGGCAGCTGTGCCCCGGCCGCGGGTGTCTCTCCCGTTAAGCCTCAGGGAGCAGGTAGGCCCATAGCCCCCAACGCGCTGCAAGCCAGGACCCTCGCCCCCAGCAAGTGACCCGCGGGCAGGCCAGCAAGGCCCCCCGTCTCTCCTGGGAGAAGTGGGAGCAAGAGGAGGGCCTACCCTAGGGGCCGCGGAGCAGGACGACAGACAACCGCCCCACCGCCCTGAGGGGCCGAGGGCAGTGAAACTCCACTGCTCTCCCCCCACAAAAGAGCAGGGGGGCTACCTCCGAGGAAAAGCAGCTGCCTCAGGCCCCCTTCTCTCCACACCCCACTCGGATCCCCGGGGAGCTGCATAACTACTCACCTGCGCCCAACTCTCCCCTCCGGGTTGCCGGTCCTTTAACAGTTACCGCCCTCCCATTGGGCGAGCTTCGTGCTTGTCAGTCCTTCCCGCACGCCTATTGGCGACTCACGCCCGCCACTTCTCCCCCTTCCCGCCCCCTAACCTCCCTGACGCGCCAAACGGGCCGTAATCACCCACGTACGCTTGGATCGCGACAACTCTCCCAGAGGACCGCTGCTGTGCGCAGCCAGTGGATAAAGCCACTGCTTGTCTTCCCGATCCCTGTCAGTGATTGGCTAGTAGCTGTCAAGGCCAGCCTCTCTTCTCAATGAGCTTCCGGCGGCGGGGTCTCGTCGTTTTACGGAGGAGTCAGATAGGGCGGTTCAGGCGCTGCTGCTCTGCCTGTGCCGTCTGCCCTGCGAGGGTGGTGCGGCTCTTGGGGGCAGTGACATAGGGCTGCCATAGGGTGTGGGTGTGGGACGGGGAGAAGTGTTTCTGTGAGGAAGGAAGCGGGGGGGCTCAGCTTGTGGGGGGGCGAGTTTGCAGAACAGGCCTTTCCAGGGCCATAGGAGCCAGCTATTGGGGGGCGAAACACAGAAGTTTGCATCTCTTCCTAAACTGGGTGGGTTCCGTGTATTGTGGGGTCTGTGATTATGTAGTAAAAAAACATTTTTGGAAATACTATCGAAAAATAAAAATATTTTAGAAAGTGCTGCTTATGTAAAGCCATCATGCCATTCATGTAACTGAGTCTACATGCATAACACTTTTATGGAGCTTTCTGTTCTTAAGCTCTTCAGCCACCCATGAAGTGTCCAGCACTTACTCTTTGTAGTGTATCCCATCCTGTTCACTTGGTATCATACAGGATTAAGGAACCACTTGTCGGTGGATAATTTAAAGTTGGGTTTTTTTCTGAAGGCTTGCTACCTCAACTCTATCTAACCTGATGCATGTATGTATAATTTTGTATATTTATTAACAATTACATGTACAATCCTTAAAAATCTGAGTTCTGGGCTGTATTCAGTATTTGGTCTTAAGCATTTTCAGTGGGCAGATAAGCTATTTGACCAATATAGCTTCTAGTGATCGGTATTGTGATGATGAAGTTGAAAATCTCCGTTAAAATAGTATTTTCCTATTTCAGTGAAAAATTCTGGCAGTCAACCTCCCGAAATATTTATAGAAACTAACCACGGAAAGGCTATGACTTTATAAGCATACAGGTTACAATAGTTTTGCTGCCATATTTGCTTGTTGTGTAATAAATATAATATTTTAAGAAGAAAAGTAGGAAGGAGTAGGGTAACAAGACTATGCTGCATTGCTGGCAATATATTTTATAGGGATTTTTCTTACCAAAGCCTATGTATGAACATAGTTTACATTATAACCAGTATTTTGACAGTGTTCATAAGTAAGATGCAAGTCTGCCCTAAAGGTCTTAAAAGCTAGATTCAGGTGCAAATAGGTGGAAAAATTATAGACAGTGAAAGTCATTAACATTCTGAACTTCTGATGGTCTGCAAAAATAATTAGTGCTACTTAACACTTCACAGAGTATCCTTTTATTATAAAGCACAAAACCACTAAATATTATTAGAGTCCATTAGAATAATTAGAACTAGGAAGCACATCATTTCCTAGGGTAGCCATTCACATAATTCCAATGTAGCTATTTTCTCCCCCTATTGTTACTCCATTATTACAGAGGCTATTGATAACAGGTGAAAAATCTTGATATATTCCAGCTTCCCCCAAAAAAAGTCCTTGGGCCGCCTTTGTTCATGTGAGCGGTCTTGAAGTTATGTATAATATATGGGTAATACACATAATTAGTGTAATTTACATGTATTTTAGTCATTTAATCCAGACTCTGCTTCCTTGCTTTTGATGGCAATGAGAAAAGCCCACCATACGGTCGACTTCAGATACAAACTGTGCAAGCCCATGGTGAATTCCCTAGATCTGTATAACATTCATATGCATTTTTCTTTTGAATGTGCACAGTTACACAACAACAGCTCCCTTACTTGTCCTGTGAATCCTTACATTGCTCAACATAAGCTTTTGACATTGCAAATTATTTGCAATACTTGCAAACTGTTACAAAACACCTATATATCAATCTAAGCTAGATGGATCCAATAAAAAGGAAACCAATTTAAATCAGTATTTTACAATCATAATCTTTCAACTTTTCAGAAGACTAAATCAGATTTAGCATGGGAACAGCAAAATTGATATACAATAGATATGCAAATAGCCCAAGAATAATAAAACCAAAACAATAACAAACCTCTCACTACAGTGGGGGTTATATGTAACTGTATTCTTGGTTGCAAACTTAAAGTCAAAATATTCTCCAGTTTTAAAAAAAAAAGAAAACAAAAAAGTAGTCAACCTCATTAGAAACATTATAGATTCACTGTATGTTGAAACTCGCTGAAAAAAACCAAACCAAAACAAAAAAACCAAACCAACAAAAACAGACTTGAGAAGGATTCAGTTGCTTGGTGCTTTTATTTCACAAAAGAATGAACATCTCAGCAAACACATATCATACTTTCCACATATCAGCAGAGCCCAGGCAGCAGTAAAATGTTACTATTCTCTATGCTTTATTGGATGTTAGAAGGGAAAAAAAAAATAAATTGAGCACAATGTTCAGGTATAAATATTGCCCAATGTATCCCTGATTTTAGTCTGGTTTTAATTAAAACAGATATTATGCTGACTTATGTTGGTCACCTAGAAAAAGTAACATCTAAACCAAGACCACATTATGAACTGCAGACAGCACATTCTATATCCTGCACCTTAGCTACTACCTGCTGCTAATCAGAGGAATTACACAGGTTTCTTCATGGAGTAATACCAGAAATAAATCTGACCCAGTAAATCTACTCCCTTTTGTGAATATAATGATTTTTTTTTACTGCAGTAAACTGACTTACTACAAATCTATTTAGAATATAGAAAACAAATTCATCAGTGCATTAATAATAATCATCAGGTCTGTGCAAACACAATAAATATAAATGCCTGGATAATTTATATTTAAACAACTAAACCAGTGCAATAACTTTACCAACGTGCCGTTAAGTTTTGTTAGCATTCTTTAAAAATCAAGATTATCCAATATAATTGTTACTGGATATTAAATTCCCACATATAATATATATTATCTTCATTTATATTATACTGGTCATGCTTGTGAAGTGTTCTGTGACATATAATAGAATACTATTAGAAATGTTTTGGTAATATAATTTATGTGCAAATAGTAGATTATAACTTCACATGCAATTTGTATGTTTTAAACATCTTACAATGAGAACACATAATCATTGGCCTAGTCACTGATTATTTTTAGAGGAACGTACTTTTTATAAAGTACTTTGAGGTTTGAAAAGTCAGAAAAAAGATGCAGAAAAACTCACTTTACACTAGTTTTGTGACTTTAAAAAAGTGTAACAGCTGTGCAAAGGAGACTGAAAAATCTGTTTGATCCAGACCTACAGCAGTTACACATGCAAGTAATCCATATTCTTCTGAGTAGTGTAGTTGACTCTGCTGAGATTTCTTACATCATTAGTGATTAATCGCAGGATGTGGAACATAGTCTTTAAATTCTATCATAAAGCCTTATTTTTAACCATGTCTTTCTAACACAGCTTCTTCTGCTATCAGATTTAATTGTCTGTATGTGGAATTGTGGCAAATTATTTTTTTCCCTCCATAAGAGTTGTCATACAGGCTTACCTACATAAGTGAGGAAAGTTAGTACTATTTCACAGTAACTCTTCTGTAAGCATTGGTATAAAATAACTGACACTACTACATTATTTCCTGATCACTGAGTGAGAGAGCTCACCTCCATTTGAAATCGACAAATGATTTGTCAAACTGGGAACTGACATTAGTCCCTATGCAAATGCAACACAGTATATTAGAGAAGCATGTCTATTTTCCAAATTAAACTTCATTCAGTTTTCACTACAAATCCTACTATTAAGTAATTTACTACATATGTCATTGCTTTGTGTGATGTCATATGTCAGAAGCTTATATGTACAGCAAGTAGCTGGATGGAAGACTGATCCAAAAAATTTGGTTTAAGGAAAAATTTAGAGGAAAATAGCATCACCTGAATTACTGACTCACTGTTTATCTGACCCAGCAATTTGGACACGACAGTGGCAATTAACCTCACAATTTTCCACACTCTTCCAATTTGCATAGCTATTTATACCCATGTACTATGGGCATAATATGTTACTTTTCTCATTGCATAAATTGCATAATCATATTACTCAGGTACAAAACCAAGACAAAAACACAAGTAAAGGAGAATTTGACCTTATATACCAATGAAATGACGTTTCAATAACTAATGGTTAATGAAGTCTCTATACTACCTTGAGTAGCTTATTAACACTAAAACTAGTGTTCTCTAACATGCCTATGTTTTTCCTACTGTTTCAATAAGCAGGAATAATATACTCCATCTCTCCTAATCTAGTCAATACAGTTGCTTTGCACTAAAAAGACTAGTTGTGTTCCAATATATAAAAGCTTTCATTTCCATATGGTGACTGTAAAGGTTACCTAAGTGTAGTTACAATTTACAGACTCCTTGTTAAAAGAGCAAACTAAATGTGGAAGTTGTCTGAAATATTGTAATAACAAGCTATTTCTTAATACAAAAAAAAAATATATTGAGTGGAAAGATTTCCACTTTAGTAACATTTTCTCCAAATGAGCATAATTTTCAATTTACACCCTATGAAAATATTTATCATGAATGCTATATAAATTTATGAAGGTATCTTATTATAAATTATCAAGTCACAGAATTAGAACATTCCATTTTGTGCTGTTTAAAAAAGAAGTATTTAAGCTTTAATCATTAATACTGAGCTTGAGATTTGCAAAAAGTACATGCAATAGTGATCTGATAATGAATTTACTGTGGTAATCTCAAGCCTTATGAAAGACGTTATAGACGCTTCATTTTTTATTTTTTTTTTTTTCATTTTCAAACTGCTTGGAAAATATGTGCTTAGAGGTTTAGAATCTATCTGGCAAAAAGACAACTGCATAAACAAACTGCCTAAATAATACTTATATGAAACATAAGGGCTCCCAAATATCTTATGTAAATAGTTGGTAAGAAAGAAAATTCACACGCTGTGCAAGATTACAAATGAATTTATGAAACCTAATTAATTTCAGGGTCCTGTAAGACGCAGGTCCTAATTTATATGCATGAGTTTAAATTTACTTCACAATGTATGCTTAGACTAATATTATACCTAGAAGTCCATTACAATTTTAACATTATAATAGATTATTACTGACAGTTTATCCAGCAATATACTGTATAGCATTTGCCATGTAATATTTTAACACTTAAAACTACCATGACATAACACAACAGAGTCTTTTAATTAATTTAAAACTGCTGTAGAAATTGAAAAAAAAAAAATAATTCACCTCAGAAATACTGTTTGCTTCTACTTTAAATATGGGGATTCATTTTTGTAACTTGTTATTTGACATATGACAAGATACAGACTTTCCCCATAGTTAACCAAAGCAACAATTACAAATTTTTTTTACAGCTTGCTGCTGTAAGCAACTTAGTGGCTGCTTAGTAGGTGGCCCTGGGGACTTCAGAGATGGAAGACTTGTTAGAAAACATCCTGAATTGTTTTTTCTTTAGTTAACAGCATGACTGAAGCAAAGATACCACATGAATCCTGTAGAAATCTTACCCACTCTGAAATATGGTTTGGGTTTTTTTTTAATGTTTTGTCTTGCCATGCTTTATAGGATGGAACTAGAAAGTTCAGCTAATACTAAGGCACAAGGATGTAGAAAAAATGGTAAAACTGAAGAGATGAAGTATGATTATAGGAATTATCAGTCTCTTCAAGTTATATACCTTTTTTTAATGCTGTGAAGGTCACTTTGGCTCTTGTCCTTGCTAAGGTCATTCTAGTAAGTTAAAGCTGACAATTAATTCCTCTTACATGTTTATTAATATAAAAGGCTAAATAAACCAACCGTCATGTGGATTTCCTTTGAACTTCCGTTACATAGGGAAAACAGTATCACAGTCAGTTCTCTCACTCAGTAATTTATCTACTGGGACAACTGTGAATATTACAGAAATAATGGCACACATTATACAGTTAATTCCTCATGACTATGCTTTTTTGAAAAGTAGTATCATTTTGAAAATTATTCAGATAATTACAGTGAAGATTTGGATATAAAACTAAGTATGTAAAGCTTTCTATAGAATGACTAGCATGAATGCCAATTTAATGGATTCTTCCAAAAGCAATTCTATGACTTACAATTTAAACGGAAGGTTTAAACAAAACAGTATATACTTTTTCCATCTTTAATTTAATACCTAAAAATCTGTTCAAAAACTTGTGTATTTAAAGATATTCTTTTGACTTAAGATTTTCAAAATTCTCCAGAGCAAATTGTCAGTACAGATGACCAGGGGTCCCTATATTTATTAAACTGGATGACCTGACAGTAAAACTCAGTTAAGGCTCTTGGCATTGGTGAAACTTCTTCCCACTCAGACCTACTACTGTGGTAGACTTGAACTTCATCTGTAATTTCTTCTGGCGCATAATCACCACCTAATATATAAATTTTGTCTTCTGTCCCAACTGCCCCTGCGTTAAAGCCAGCACATTCAAAAGATCCCTCCCCTTTCCAAACACAGGTTTCCGGGCAAAAACTGTACACCTTGTAGGTGGAGAGATCACAGATGTACAACGTACAGTTCACTGGAACAGCTTTGATTAGAGTTGCATGGAAAAACTGCCCAAATTCTGCTACAAGCTCAGACCACTGATCAGTCATAGCATTATACTTAAAGAAACAGTCGAGAGATGGATTAAAGGCATCAGTAATCTCTACTTCTGAGCCAAGGACATAAATTATATTCTGACATGCACTTGCTTCTGGATAGTAGATACCTCTTGGTAATTGGCTTACAGATTTCCAGTCTTTGGAAAGAGGATTATAGGATTCTACATCCAAAAGACTTCGGGTTTCTTGAGCTCCTCTGGTCTTTCCACCTATTACAAACAGCTGATTTAAGGTTACAACAGATGTGTGCATTGTCCTTGGTTTTTTCATTGCTGACACTATGGTGAATTCATTGCGGACTGGACAGTAGCACCAGGTTTGGTCAGTGGCATCATGAAATGGTTCAGCAATATGAAGCCTGACAGTCCTGTAACAATTCCCTTTGCATCCCCCAGTTATAAATATTTTTTCTCCATAGCTAGATAAACTTGAACCTGGAAGATCAATCATGTGTGTATGTGGTAGTTCTTTCCATTTATCTGTTTTGATGTTGTAGCAGAATGTATGTCTGTTTTCTCCATCTTCATCAGTTTTATGCACAAATATATATTTCTCTGTTGTTGAAGGACGTGCATCTGGAAACAGTCCACTGAAATTTTGCACACTTTTAACTGCATCATTGATTATTACTGAGCAATTAGCACTCTTAAGTAAGTGTTCTTCAGAATGTAGAAAGTCCTGCAAAGTCTTTTCAGGTAACTGGTGTAGTCTCACTTTTTTAATTAAATTAGGCAGGTATTTCTGTCGTGTTTCTAAGCTGTGTTTGGTCCACTGAAGGACAGCTTTCAACACCGATTCTTCCTCAGGAACATCTAGTTCATCAGCCTCAAGACATTTTTGTAATACCTCAAAATTCATCTCCAAAAAATCACTTGATCTGAGCAGCAAAGAAAAGTGGTGCTGTACAAAATCTAGCGCATGATCAAATAGGTGGATGGAACCATAACTTTCTGATAGAGAAAGCAACTCTAAGCAATTCACAAGATCAATACTTTTTATTAGAAAGTCACTGCAAGCTTTGGAAAGGTGTGACACTTGAAGAAATGATGACAGTTGGAAGAGCATTTCCACATTATCATTTGTTATCTCTGTTTTTCCTGTGTAAGCATAATCAAGAAAAGCTTTCACTGCCTTGGGCGATAGATTACTAATAGTAACATTGCCATCATCTCGTTCTTTCATATTAACTTCAAACATGGCTCTGTGAATAAAATACAGAAGATATACACAGAAATTAACATTCTTGCAAACAGCAGAGAACAACTGATGTGAGAGGAAGGAGGCAATCAGAGGTGCATAATAAGGTGGGAGGTCTGTATAGGCCTGAAAAGTGGCAGTTCTTGTAAGTAAGAACAATGCATTTGCTTGATATGGTTGAAGAAAAAAGGAGTGGTGATAAGAACATATTCAAGGTGATGGTTCACAAAAATGAACCTGTGTTTTATGTGGATTTTCAGAGCATGATGAATTTTGCAGTTCAGTGAAAGAGCAAATCTCAAATTTTGGGGGGGTAGCATCAGTTTCAACAGCTCAAGAAAGAAAGTCTTATTCAAAATATATATTTAATATAATATTATATTTAATATTTAATTCCTCAGTAATAAAACTAGGTGAGAGATGAGAAAGGAGAAAAAAACATGAGAAAACTTAATTCCTGCATTAGCATTGACAGATTGAAGTATGGGTAAAGGCAGATGTCAGGAAAAAAAAAGGTTTGATATAAGAATGCATGACACAATGAAACTTGTGCAGAAAGTAGATTGTGACTGAATACAAAGGCTGAAACCGTGGAACAAACTACTGATCAGTAGATCTGTGCAATTTTATTGCAACTTTTACTACTTTATTACTAAATATGTAATAAGGTATAATTATTTCACACAGTCAAACATAGCAAGATAAAAAAAATCAAGCTGCTAAGTGCTTTGGAAATATAAACAGGTGTATTTCAGGTATGGTATGGCATATATTTGGGGATTTTTTTGCTATCCTTAATATGCTGTTTGAATGCTTTGCTCAGAACTCTGCAGACATATATAAATTGCAATGTTTTGGTTTTTTAAATTTTTTATAATTGAATTCCCTCCCAGAAAAATTACAATCCTGCAAAACTCATATCAAAATTAGGTTTACCTGAAAAAATCACTGCACGCTGCCAGTACACAACGATGACAAGGAATTATTTCATCTTTCACAAGAATTTTGAAGTCAAAAAATGTATTTTGTTCTCTAAATTTTTGTAGTACTTTTAGAATTTGCTGTCCGTGACCTTCAGCCACCAAGGAAATTATTTTATTTTCAGGAACAGAAATTCCATTGCAAATAGGTCTGCTAATGTAATCCCGTTTATTGTCCATGGTTTCTTCAATCTATTCCTGCAACTGAAATGGGGAAAAAAAAAATAATTAATATGGAGTCTTACTTTTTTTTTTCTTCCTAATAAAAATCAATATATCATAAAGCAAAGAATCAAAAACATCCCAGCATTGAATTTAGTTTTTAAGTCCTATGCACAGTTTGTGTTACAAGTGACTTTTACGCTGAATTTAATTTGATAATAATACATCTATTTTGCAAAATACATAAACATAACACATTAGAAAAAGTAAAACATCTGACATATATCAAAGAACAACTCTACAAATACTAACCACCTGTCAGAATTTTTTACAACAAAGTCCACAAGAAGCATACCAAGTAGTGTGTTAAATTTTTTCATCGTAATTTAGGAAAAAAGACTAGTCCTAGGCTAACCCTCAAAAAAACCCTAAACTCATTCAATTGAATGTAAAATGAAGATGGAAAATGAAAACATCATTGCATATCTTTTAGATTCCAAAAAAGCTCATCTGTATACTACAAACCCCCAGACTAAAAGCAGAGCAATGGTCTTTCTACAATTTACAGTGGAAGGGAGATAATGGCTACTGAAGTACTTTCTAAGTGGATTCCCATTAGGCACTCAGTAAAAACAGAATGCAAACACTGACAGCCCAGCCTAACCAGACTGTTGTTAGGGTCCTTTAGAGATGGTTTAGTGACAGTGCAAGTTTGAGTGTTCAATTGATACTGACTTTACCTATGCTTTACCTAGCTTCACCATGGTGAGCTTCATTTACAGTGGTATAAATTGACTGGCTTCAGAACTCATTTAAATTTAAGAGAGTGCAATCTCTTTTTCAGGTGCAAACTGGGTTTTTTTTCTGGTGAAAATCCCTATACTGAAGTGCATTGTTTGTATGGTAAATTGGAAAATTTTATTTTTTCAATAAAAATATCTTACTCAACTTTGCCAGCATAATGAAACTTTAAACATGAGTATATTTTGTTTACACCAATTTGAAGAGGTATTTATACTGCTACAGATGTATAAACTGCCCTTACTGAAAATTTGAGTCAAACTTGTCTATTTTGAAGCTTAAGGAAGTATTTCAAGGTTTTTCTATTGCAGTTATTAATAAAAATTTCCACAATTTTCATTAAAAGTAGCAATAGGTAATAGCCCACCTGAATTGATGAAGGTGATAACAAGTTCCAAACCAAACCCGGAATCTAGAAAAATATTGGATTTGATTTTTAATGTAATGAGAAGGGTTATAAAAGTTCTGTACTTTTATATTGTATTATTTGTTTTGATTCTCATTGACCATCTAAGATTGACAATAAGATAGCAACAAAATTCCAGGTTCCTGTTTGAAAATTTCAATTAAACTGATGAGTCTCTGAGTCTCACAGATTTTTTATAAATAAGTGAACTTCAAAGAAAATGAATATCCAATCAATCACTTTCAGACAATCAGAAAGGATGTATGTGACATTTTGAGACATTTAATCTACAAGAGCGGCATTTATGAATAATACATGTTGAGACAGTATTCTAAGAAGGAAAGGTGACAGACTTTAAAGCTTTGGGGCTTTTAGAAGTGATTAAAAAAAACCCAAAAAACAAAAAAAACATCATGGAAAGAACCCCAGCATGATACTGGTAGGAAGCAGTGAAATTGCACTGATTCCTGGAGGCATGCCAAAAGTGGAAGATTCCTTCTCTGTAAGCAGTAATCTGTTTTTGCATATCCTCTCACAAATACACAAATCCATTAAGATAAAGAAAATAATCACTCCGAAGAGCTCAAATTGACTGGATTTTTTCCTAAAAGTAAATTTCTCAAATACATCAAGTTCCTTTGGATTCTTAGCTAGAGAAGTTCAAGAACTGTAATTTTCCTTTCAGGAAAAAGAAAAAAAAAGCCACTTCTAACTGTGGCAAAACATAATAACTGCAAATTTTGGAAGAGGAAAGTACTGCTTTTAATTGGTTCGATAGTCTGAGTTTTTTGAAAAAAAAATATATGCAATATTGAGCATATTTAAAGAATAATTTAGCATAGCTTATTATCATTACAGCATGTTTTACTTTTAAAATGTGGGTTTATATTGAATATATTCATCATTATATTACACATTATACAGTGCATCTTGAACCTCAGCACTTAAACATGATGCTTATCTAAAAAAAAAAAAAGTTAATCTACTATGAAAAAAAAAACCCTCCTACACGTTTACATATCTCTAAGTACAAAGCATGGACAAGTTTAACCTATTAATCAAACTAAGTTTTTTTGGAACTAGTTAAGGTCCACATTTGCATTAGTATTATTACAGACCAGGACTAAATATAGGTAAGGCCACAACATCCTTTTTAAAGTCTGCGGAATACAATGCTTGAAATATAAGCCTCAGCTACAATTTGGTATTGGTGAATAGCATTTTTTCTGGACTTTTTTTTGGCTGTGATAAATCCTCCTCTGCTGTCAGTTAACTTTCATAGAATCAGAGAATGGCTAGAGCTGGAAGGGGCCTCTAAAGGTCACCTAGTCCAGCCCTCCTGCAGTGAGCAGGGATACCCTCACCAAGACCAGGCTGATCAGAGCCTTGTCCAACCTCACCTTGAGTATCTCCAGGGATGGGGCCTCAACCACCTCCCTGGGGAGCCTATTCCTCTGTTCTACCACCCTCAAGGTAAAGAACTGCTTCCTGATATCCAGTCTAAATCTGTTCTTCTCTAATTTAAACCCATTACCCCTTGTCCCTTCTCGTAAACAGCCCCTCTCCAGCCTTCCTGTAGACCCCTTCAGGTACTGGAAGGTGGCTATGAGATTGCCTCAGAGCCTCCTCTAGGCTGAACAACCCCAGCTCTTTCAGCCTGTTCTTGTAGAAGAGGTGTTTCAGGCCCCAGATTATCTTTGTTGCCCTCCTCTGGACCCGCTCCATCAGGTCCATGTCTTTCCTGTGTTGAGGGCTCCAGAACTGGATGCAATACTCCAGGTGAGGTCTGACCACAGCAGAGTAGAGGGGCAGAATCACCTCTCTCGATCTGTTGACCACACTTCTCCTGATGCAGCCCAGGATGCAATTGGCCTTCTTGGCTGCAATTGCACACTGCTAGCTCATGTCCAGCTTCTCATCCACCAACACCCCCAAGTCCTTTTCTGCAGAGCTGCTTTCCAGCACCTCGTCTACCAGCCTGTATTGATAGTGAGGGTTGTTCTGACCCAGATGCAGGACCCTGCACTTAGTCTAGGTGAACCTTATGAGGTTCCCCTGGGCCCGCCTCTCCAGACTATCCAGGTCCCTTTGCATGACATCCCATCCCTCCATCCTGTCAACAGAACCACTCAGATTGGTGTCATCTGTGAACTTGCTGATGGTGCTCTCCATCCCATTGTCATATCATTAATTAAAATATTGAAGAGTACAGACCCCAGTACAGACCCCTGAGGGACACCACTTGTCACTGTTCTCCATCTGGACATCGAGACATTAACCACCACCCTCTGGATGCGATCATCCAGCCAATTCTTTATCCACTGTGCAGTCCACCCATCAAATCCATATCTCTCCAGCTTGGCGAGTAGGGTGTTGTTGGGGACCGCGTCAAAAGCTTTGCAGAAGACCAGATAGATCACATCTACAGGTTGTCCTTTATCCACAGAAAAATATGTCTTTAGGTAGTACATCAGGGAATATGTATGACATTGCTTAAGTCATGAAGAAAAACTGGAATAATAGTTAAAAATAAATTAATCACGCTACTAATTTTTTTCTGAAACATTTTTATCCCTCAAATGTTGGTATACAAAGACAAACATATACTCAGTTATAACAGAGACTTATTTTAGTCAGAAAGACAGCAGTTCTTCTGGCCTGTGTAGATACAGCACTTTTCCAACATTAACAGGGAGATGGCAATGCTAAACAACAACAACAAAATGGAGTATTCTAAGAAATACCTGCAATAGTGTAATTTTCAGTATTGCATCATTTGTACATGGTCAGTATAGAACAGCTAAAGCATAAATATTTCTAAAGCTAAGCAACATAAAAGAGGGTCCTAAATTTTCGAACCCTAAATTTTTAGCCAGTGTCCAACTTCAAAGCAAAAGGGTAAATAAAATTATTACATTTTGATGATTTACAGACAGCCCATAATTGAGGTCACATGGGAATCCAGTTCTAACAATCATTACAGTTCTTAGCAGAACAAATTGTATAAAAGAATATAAAAGGCTTTTTGTTTGGCCGCACTCTTTTATACACCAGAATCAAACTCGGGTGATGCAGGGCTTTGCATCTGGTGTGTGCAAACAACGGCTTCCTCTTTTCTAGGCTATCTATACGACGCAGTAAAACCAGGGAAGGTACCAAGGCCACCCTTGCTGGGTGGCGCGTGTCAGCTCTACCAGTGGCCAGGACATTTCTTCATGAGCCGTGGATGTGCCATTAGGCAAGGATGGGTACAGAGACAGTGCGGTGTATCAATCGTCTGCCGATATTCGGTGTCACAACGAGGCCCCAACGGACACACTACCCCCAACAGGGTAAACGTGACCCGCGGCCCTATCTCGCACAAAGCCGAGAGCAGCCAGCCGTAACATAGAAATTATGCTGATTATCCATCACCCTCAACTTCACCAGTTCACTACCGACCCGGTCCCTAACGGAACCGGCTCATTCCCGGCACCATGAGACGATTACGGTTACTCCCACCGCCTCCAGCCCTCGCCCCGCCCGGCAGAGAAGGGCGGTGGCGTAAGCAACGCTACTGAGCATGCTCAGGCCGTCCGCGCATGCGCCCTGCGACGGCTAGATTCATTCTAAGGATTCATTCTGACAGGACGGGCAGGACGATGTGAAGGGTTTCCCCTCCTCTCACAGCGCGACCGCGGGGCCCTGCCAAGGCATGGGGCGGTCTCTAGTACTGCCGCCTTTCCGCAGCCAGCGAAGAGCTAGTTTCCCCCCCCTTAGCGCTCCCTCCGAACAGCGAGCACCCACCTGCAGCCAACACCAGCAGCTCACCGACCAGTCTGGCCCACCCTCCGCAGCAGCAACGCTAGCAGATTGGCTCCTCCCGGTGTCATTCTCCCTCTTCTTGCACTCAGAATGGTTTCCCCGGCCGTCAATACAGACAAGAGCCCGTCCACCCTGCCGAGTGGGTTCCTCTCTGATGACACCGCGGGCGTAGCTGAGCCTCAGGCACCGCCTTTCCCTGATAAGTCAGTACCTGGCGCATTCCCCTGTCACTCACAAGGCACGGTGATACCGGATTGGCCGTCGCGCCTCGACAGTGGCTCCGCCCCTCCCGCCCACGGCTAGGCGTACGCACGGGTTGTGCAGGTTCGGGGTGCTGGAGCAAAGGCAAGATTTGCTGGTACTGGGGAGTGCAGCTGGCTGTGTCGTGTCGTGGAAGCCATGGGAAGCGTGCGCTGGGCCTTCCCCTGCGCCGCCTGGCGCCCCTGCCGCCAGGAGTGGCTGCTGGCGGCGCGGCTGGTGCAGCCCGAGGAGAAGGATCGCGTCAGCCAGTTTGTCTTTGCCCGCGACGCCAAAGCCGCCTTGGTACATGATGGCGGGGGGCGGGGTCACGGCGGGAGGTGGCTTCCCCCTCACCGCTGGGCTGGCGGCCTTAGTTCACGGGCGGGACACGCAGGGCCGCCCGGCCCGGAGCTCTCCGTCTTGCTCGTCCCCGCTGCAGACGGCGTCACCGGCGGCGCCTTACCCCTCCGCAGGGCCGCTGTGGAGTTTGCCGATGGCCCCTCAGGGTTGGGGGGGAAATCGCTACGCTGAGGTGCCCCCTCTGGTACCACTCGCGGTCACGGGGCCGGCTCTTTCTCTTGGTACGCCAGTGTCTCAATCTGCAAATTAAGCGTTGCCCAAAGTTCTGACTTCTCGTAGAACACTCCCTGCATTTCAGGGCGTTACAGGGTAGTAAATGCATTACAACATTAATTTTGAGCTCTACTTAGGCCTTCACTTAGGAGGGAGAAGGGTTATTTACAATCTATTACCATTTACTCTGAAAGAGTTCACAACTTTTATGTCATGATGTCTGTTTAGGGGGGCAATATCAAAGTACTCCAGGAGGCTGTACGTGAAGACTGTAATGTGCAAGAGAATAAATGTTTACATAATTCAGGTTTTAAATATTACATAACCATGTGGTAGTAAGACAGACTTCTGCTAATTAGTCTGTAAGAAGTTCCTGAGCATTTTTAGCTGTTGAATATTTTGTTTAATGCCTAAATGACTGAAAGTATGTACTGGAATGAAAGCTGTTGAGAAAGTTTTTGTGTTCAGTGGGGTATAGAAGTATCTATCTCTGCAATAAAGTATCTGAAGTAAGTAATTAACTTAGACCAGGAACTATTTTATGTTACTCTTTTAGGGTGGGTGGGCAGGCCTGCTTTTTATTTGGTGTTGTGTTGTCTCTGTCCTAATAGTGGTAATGCTGTACTTGGATCTGGTGAACTCTGGGTTAAATTTACTTTAAACAGGCTTTTCTAAAAGGGAGAAATTGAAATTTGGGTAAAGTATACTTTATATTTGCAATAATAAAGCCTATTTTTTTATTTTTAGGCAGATGGGTTTCTAGCAACTGTAGATATTTTGCACATGGCATAATAGTTCAGTATGAATCTTTTTTTTTTTTTTTCCTCCATAGGCTGGTCGCTTACTGATACGAAAATTAATTGCAGAAAAGTTGTTCATACCGTGGAATGAAATACACTTGCAAAGGACATCAAAAGGAAAACCTTTCCTGGCAAATAACATAGTCAGTGTCTATCCAAATTACAACTTCAATGTCTCTCATCAAGGAGACTATGCAGTTCTTGCAGCTGAGCCTGAGCATCAAGTTGGCATTGATATTATGAAGACTAATTTACCAGGTAATGCATTATGTTGACCTAAGCAGACTGTGTAGTGTTTAAGTGCTGAACATTTTACTGTTTTGCAAAGAGCCAGTCCGTGTCCTAGAAAATTTAGTGTGACTAGAAAATTTAGTGTGACTAGAAGACAGTGTATGAATGCATGATGTATTTCTACTTTGTTTTTGTTGATACACTCATTGTTTATTTTGAGTTGTGCCAGATACAGATATATATATTTATATACAGATATAATTCTATATTTCCAGTTTAGAAAATCAGAACCCTGGAAAAACAAGGTCATGTGATTCTGCTATGATATTGTCAGGACTAGAATCTGCAGCTGTTTTAGGTCTGCTCTCTGGTAGGTAGAAGCAGGGACAACTGTCCAACTAGGAATATCCTCATGAGAACTTTACAGACTTTGGGTGTTACTACCTTGTCTCAAAAACATGAACATTATATGTGTCACCATCAGGTACAGTACTGTAGCTAACAGGCATCAGAGATTCATGGTGAGTGTGAATCCTCCCTGAGAGGGGATCATGAGGAGGGAGCATTCAAGGTGCCCTTGGAAAACGACTAAACTTTACAAACTTTACTTGCTGGTCTATTTCTTTTTCTTTATGAAATGTTGCGCTAACCTGCTATCTTAGTGAACTGCGGGACCCAAAGTATAAGTGAGAATTGTAGCAGTGTATTTTTAAGTACAGTTTTATGGAGGTCATTTAGTTCACAAATGTTTTTCATTTTGTGGATGGATTTAAGAAATTTATTGAGATTTACAATTTATTGGTATTTTAGTTTTTGAGAGTCTTCCTCAAATGTTTAACCAGATATGACAAGAAGAGCAGTATACCTAGAAAATCACTTTTCACAATCTTCAGTTTGCCCAGAATCTTATGCTATAAAATAAATTGTTTAGTAAGGTAAAACTGGGTAAACCCAGACTGGATAATTTTCAATTGCTTTATGCATTTTTTAATTACTATTACAAATGTACATTTTTGAATGGTATATTTAGCTAAGATGCACAGAAACTTTACTGCAATCCAAAGGGCTATTCTCTGTAACGCACTTCCATCTGCTGTAGACCCTCACTCTAAAGATGGTGGTCAGCATGTGAGGCCATACTGTAGCCTGTGGAGGTCCCCACACCAGAGTGGTTGCATATTTCATGACAGGAACTTTTGCCTATGGGTAGAGCTGGGTTGGAACAGGTCCATCCCTGAAGGGACTGCTGTAACATAGGGCCCAAAGACCAGGTTAAGCTTGAGGCTGGTGCTTTTATCATACCTCTTCCAAGCAAAAACAAATGAAGTGATGTCCTGACTGTCTCCACCCAGTGTCTTGTGCATGTACCCTCAGCCTATTTGCTGGGAGGCAGAGTGACAGAGAAGGCCTTGACTCTGCAAATACTGCTGATATTGGTTGGTGTGCACTGTTTTGAGAATAGGTCTAAAACATAGTGCCATACAGGCTGCTACAAAAAAAAATAACACTCATACCCAATACCCTTGGAAACACTTTGGCTGGGCTTACTACAGGCCTTTCCACAAGACTCCCGCATGACTCATTTTTAAAAGCTTTCTTCTTTCTGTGCGTAAATAGTGAAAATTGGAAAGATAACACATTTTTATTTTAAGCTTTTCTTGGGAAATGAAAAAATGAAACTTGTTTGTACATGTGATATATGGAGGTAGGGGTATCTCAAATCCTCTGCTGGCATTTTACACATTTGTTTTCCAGATTATATAACGTTATGTAAATATTTGTGAATTAATTAAAAAAAAAAAAGCTCCAAATTGTAAAGAGTTTTTGTTCTTTTTTGTTTGCTTGGGTTTTTTTGTTGTTGTTTGGTGATTTGTTTTTTTTGGTTGGGGTTTTGTTTTTGTTTTTTTTTAATTGCTATATGCCTTTCTTTTTGGAATTATAATTTGTATTTTTTTAAAATAAATGCTAGTAATAATATTTCTTTAAATTTAGTAATTGCGTGTGGAAAGTCAGCCAGCAAATAAGCAATATTAAGGATGGAATTTTAAGTTCTGGTCTCTGTAATATGAGCTAAAGCTATCATGCTCTTCACCAAAAATTTTTCTTAGAATAATTTTTCTTTTAGTAGAGTTAACTGGATTTTTGGTTTTTACTACTATTCTATGAATAACTTTGACTTTTTACATGGTTTCTTATCAGTTCCACTGAGTGGTGCTCTTGCTCTGCAGTTGCCAAGTACATTATATTTCTAAGAGTGACTCCATTATAAAGGGACACATGGCTACGAGGACAAAGAGTTCCCTATGTAGAAAATACATTACAGTTGGTAATGTATTATTGGTTTGTTTGTTTGTTTTCAAATGGTTATTTAAATACAAAGTACTTAATCTTGTGGTGATGTTATCCAATAGAATCTTGTTTAAAGTCTCCAGTATGTGAATTTTTCTATTCCTTTATTATTCAACCAATGAATAAAATAAGCAGTACAAATATACAAAAGTACTATGCATCTGAAGGTTTTGAGAAATATGCTATTAATTTGTGTATTAACATATACCAAAAAGACCTGGTGCACATAATCATTTTGTGTCGCTTCTTAATCTGTTTTAATTTTTATTTTACTTACGAGCTGTAAGAAGCCACTTCTTTCCATATTACTTCTGCTGCATTAGTAAAATCTGAAAAAGTTCTGCAGGTGAAGGCAGGCCACACTATTCTTAACAATGCAATAGAGACAGTTCTACCAGAGTTCCACAGGTATGCAATAGTTTATAGTATTTTTTTCCTCTATTCAGTTATGTAGGGAAAATGGGAAAAATGTACACTGTACTGTAGATTTGTTAATGGAAATAGTTGTGGATGTTATTTTGCAAGAAAGACAAAGCATATTAAATAATTTTAATACTTTCACAAAAGCAACGAGAAAGATTGTTGCAGTAGTATTAGTACTACTTAGTGGAAAAACTCAGCTTGTGATAATATATTTGATTTTTAACTGATGGACAACAGATTTTTCAACAAGTGTCAACCTGGTTTACATGGCGTGTGGGACGTTGAGTTACCAGTCACTTAAACTTAAATCTTGCTTTGAGCATTTGAAAAGATTTTAGATTTCGCATTCAAGAGCTTTTCTTCTGTGCAAGTGAATTTCTTTTCAGTTTTGGTTTGGTTTTTTGGCTTAGGTGGAATTACAGAGGTAAATAACAATTAATTCCTGATCTTTCCTAGTCAGCCTGCACTTTTTTTTCTAACCTATTGCATTATAGTTACTTTGATATGGACATCTTAAATCTCAATGTAATTCCAAAATAAAATGCTTGACATGCAAGAAAATAATCTTTTCTCATTTTTGTTTCAGTTTTATGCCAGATTTACGTATTAAAAGACACAAAAGGATAAATTTTCTTCATGTGAATTTTGAAGAAAATAGATTTGCTCTAAAAATACATGCCAATGTGCTTTTTGAAGAAAGTAGGTTATTATGTGCAAATACTTGACTCTTTGAAATTATTTTTCTCTGGGATAAAGAAATAGAACATGAGAACAAAAAGAGAAAAAGTAGTCATTATTTTATCACTGGAGTGAGGTAATACAAGAGATGTCAGACATCTTCAAATCAGAGATATGGCATACATGAATCAGAGAATCTAAGTTCCTCCCAAAGCAGCTTAATACCAGACTTCTGTCTAGCTAGTGGAGGAAGCTTCCTCTGCCAGCCAGTTACAAACTTTGAGGCATTTCTTTTGGTAGTGTAAACTAAATTGAGTTAGGGATACTTACATCATCGTTAAGATAGGTCTTTTATCTTTTATGTCTTTTATCTAGCAACCATGTTCAAGTTTTTTAATTTAATGCTTTTTAGTTGCTGCTTTTCAGCTTTTGCAATAAGAATTTCTTGACCTAGGGAGAAATACCAGAAAAGGTTGTTCTTTGGAGTGGTTTTGTCATTAAGGTGCCTTAACTTTAGCATTTTTTTAACCTTTTTGTTTGTTTGTTTGTTTTGTTTTATTGTTGTACTTGAGTAAAACTCTTAGCAGAAATCTGCATGTAGTATTTGAGTACAATAGATAATTGCCAAATTATTAGCTAATGGTAAATCTATAGATATGTAGATTTTTTATTTGGGATGAATAAATTAACAAAGGATTTAGGTTGTGTTACTTATAACTGATTAAAGGAGTTAGAATTCATAAATACAAAACCACGAAATTTTTAGATGTAGTGTTAAAGTTACTATCTTTGCTGAACTTATTAATCATAGTGGTCATATGCCCTTACACCAAGTAAACCGGGAGGGAATGTCTTTGTTCTGCTATTGAAAATGGAAAGAAATAGCCATCTTCAACATACTTTTAAAAAATACACATAACAAAGCAGTTTTATTACTATGCTTTATTTAGTCACGTTTCTAAAACTGTTTTAACCTGGAATTATATAGTTTGTAAAAATACCTGAACATTCTGGTAATTAATTTAGCACCAATGCTTGATAAATTGTGAAAGCAAAATCTGATATTGTCATGGAATCCCCTGTTTGAGAGGAAATAGGCTTTCTAGAAAGAAACAATCTAAATTCTTTACGATTATTTTTTAGTAGTAAGCATAAAACCATTTGGATTAAAACGAAGCAGATAGCAAAAATCCATAACAGTAGGACTGTATTAAGTTGCGGAAAATAGATACATTTAAATTGTGGGATAAATTAACAATTAAGAAAGCAAAAACATAAAAAATAAGGAGCACTTAGTAAAAATAGCCACTTAGAAGTGGAACAGAAGGAAACGATAAAACTTTTTTCGCTGTAGGGTTTTTTTTTCTTTACTTTGTTTGGGTTGTTGTTTTTTTTTTCTAAAATGTAATTTTGTGCACTGTACAACAATCACTATTTTTTCTATAATTAGTCTTATAGGAAATTGAGTTATACATTCAAAATGAGGGGCCAGAGCTAAAAATACTTCTCAGCCTGCACTAATGACATTTAGCTTTGGCTTTCCGAATTAAAGAAGTCTAGCAGAAGGATGTAATAGAAGGGCTAAAGTTAAGTATTTATTCTGTACATATTAAGAATTTGCTTTTCAAGTAGTTTCGTGCTAACATGGCCCATTTTTAAAATTTTCAACTCTACAGATACATACATTTGTTGCAAGAGTTGGAAAATAGAAGCTGTCTTTATCCTGTGTTGTCAAAAGCTTATTCGAATGTTGTCTGTGTAAAAAATTCACAGATTCACAGATATTAGGGGTTGGAAGGGACCTAGAAGATCATCTAGTCCAAGCCCCCTGTCTGAGCAGGATCACCTAGACCAAGTCACCCAGGAACAGATCCAGGCGGCTCTTAAGTGTCTCCAGAGATGGAGACTCCACAACCTCCCTGGGCAGCCCATTCCAGAGCTCTGTCACCCTCACTGAGAAAAAGTTCTTCTTTGTGTTGACCTTAAACCTCTTGTGCTCAAACTTGCACCCATTGCCTCTCTTCCTGTCGCTGGATAACATTGAGAAAAGTCATTTTGGAGCTCTTATTAGTTTCAAGGTTTTGACACAATGTGTTAGATACAGATTTACAGATTTTTAGACTTACGAAATGGTAGAATTGTTTCCTAAATACTTAAGATCTCCCCTCGGTATCTGTAAAAAAAAAATAAAATTTAAAAATAGCCTCAACTGAATTTCCTTTATTTATTTTCTTTCTAAGAGAAATTCTGACTTTTAACACTGCAAATATTTTTATTTTTCCTCACTAAAGGTGACATGTTGCTGTTGTCATGTCACATTTGCAGGAAAGTTAGGACTTTTCCTACTTCTATAAGTAGCTGTTTATTACCTAATGTTGGGTTGTTGCTGTCAGTTCTAGGCTTTTGTGTCCGTCTTCTGTGCTGTGTTGCATTTTGATGGAAAATTGAGTTATATTTGTTCATCAGAATTGGTGGGGTTTGTATTGTTATAGTCAAATTGAGACTAATCGAGTCTGAGATAAATTAGTGTTTTATTAGGAAAGCAAAAACAGCGCTGGGTGGCCGGGAAGTCACAGCTCCGCCAAATGCTCGCATATTTAGACAAGCAAAGCAACTCCTTTTATCTTTGCTGAAGGTTCCTTGATATGTCTCTCTACTTCTTCCGCGATTGTGGCTTCTTCAAGTCCCTATTTGCTCCAGGCATTTTCAACAGAATGTCGGTTACCTACTCAGCTTAAGCAATCTATTCTTTACAGTTGATTCGTATAAAGAGGTTTAAATAAAGATACATTTGTCACAGTAACATAATATTGTGGTTTAACATTTTCTTAAGATGGCACATTCTGATATCATTGTGGTTAAAATTCTCTTGACAAACAGGATATTCACATCTAGTGAGGCAAGATCCTTCTTGCTCAACTTGTTAGATCAGCAAATTACCCCCTAGTTACCTATTACAGTATTAAATATGTAGATCTTTTGCTTAGCAATAAAAAAAAGAAAAAAAGGCAATCCATCGATTTCATAAAAACACAGCAAACACTTGGAGATCGTAACTACATGAGTATGTCAAACTAATAGACATGAATAGATCTTTTCTGTTTAATCAGTTTTCCAGTTTTGGGCCATGCTCTGCTTTTGCCACATATGTTTATCTTCCTCTTGCATCTTTTTATTGTATAACCTGTTAGTTGGGTAAAAGACAGCTCCTGCAGCGGCTGATCTGGAGCTCTGCAGAAGCTGATTTGTGTGTTGTTGAGGGGGGGAGAATGCTGAAGACAACATGCTGAATGACTAGGTGACTGCTGTCTTTTCTCTGTGGGAAGACTGAACAAAAAAATGTGCTGGGTTTTAGCTGTCAAATGAGCCAAACAATATTTCAGCTGCTGGCAAGCAAAACAAATGGCTTTACAAGGTGTTTTGTTTTTTTTTTGAGTGTGTCCTTGTATCTCTGTTTTCACTGTTACATAGGAGAGATTGATTCCCAAATTTAAAACAGTAATACTTCTTTCTTCTGTCATCTTTCAGGGTTTTTTTGGGGTGGGGAAAGAGGGAAGGATGGTGTATACACAGAAGTGGGAAAGTTTTAAGTGTGACAATGGTGAAGGTCATTTTTACTGCATCTGACTGAGGTTCTTGTTATGGGGCAGGCTTCTGTTCAGTGTCCTGATTTCTGCCATCACAAGGAATTCTGTTGATCAGTGGCTTCATTACTGCAGTAGGCTATCATGATGTGGAATTCTTAATCTTGAGGACCAGTTCCACACCAAACACCTAAATTTAGAAGTGATATATCTCATTGGACTCTTTCAGAGAAACCAGCTCAGTCTGAGTTAGCTTGTACTTTCTAAAGATGCAGAGCTTCCTAGTGGAGAAACAAAATGCATTAGTCAAATCAGGTAGGTGTTAGTAAGTGTGAATCATGTAGTCAAATTAATGTGGAAGATGATGATGAGTGAGATATTGAGAAATGGTCTTTTTCTGCCTCTTTTGTTCAGTAGACATTTATATAACAAGCAGATCCCAGTGTGCTTCCAGGTTCTGCAGTAGTACCAGTTTCTTAAATATGACAATCTTCTCCCTATAATCACATTTTCACTAAAGTACCTTCCCTTTCCTGATCCTATATTCTTAATTTATGGTTCAGTAGCGACTATTAGCAATACCATATCGTTTTGCAGTTTATCTGATAGAAGATAGAATTGGATGTCATCCCCCTTGAGCTCAGATTTGTCTATGTAACTCATTGTAGCATCACATATATATGCATATATTTGTGTGTATATGTATGTATATGTATATGCATGCTATAATATATGTGTATATATGTATATAAACACCTATATATAGATATATATGCTTTTTTTTTTGCTTTTTTTTTTTTTTTAACCCAGAATCAGAATAATTTTGTTTAGGAGAGACCTTTAATATCATCAAGTCCAACAGTTAACCCAATACTGCATATATATGAACATGTATGTGTATATAAATATGTACATACACGTGTTGTATATTGTATCATGTGAGAGTTTATCTGTTGGGTTTTTTTTCTCATCACTGGAGGTATGTAGATATGCAATTTTGGCATTGGGTGGTTGTCCACATAGCAGTGCTTGTCTGTTTTCTGGGGATAGTAGATGGTATTAAGATGTAGATATTCTTGAAAACATTTATAAAGGATTAATTATCAAATATTTCAGTAAATGTAATCTTTCTGTATGTGTAGAAAGGCCCTCTAGTATGTTATTTAATAAATGTAATAAAATGTTTTAGAGATCAGGTATCTTGGTAGAACTACTGCAGTGTAAGGCTATAGACAGTCAGGCACATATTTTTGAGATTCATAGAGGTCTTATCCAACCTTAATGATTTTAAGATCATCAAGTCTACTCATCAGCCCTACATTACAGGCTGCCCAGGGGGGTTGTGGAGTCTCCATCTCTGGAGACACTTAAGACCTGCCTGGATCTGTTCCTGTGTGACTTGGTCTAGGTGATCCTGCTCAGGCAGGGGGGTTGGACTAGATGATCTTATAGGTCCTTCCAGCCCCTAATATCTGTGATTCTGTGATTCTGTGATTACCATGACCACTAAACCATGTCCTGAAGTGATATGTCTACATGTTTTTTGAATGCCTCCAGAGATGGTGACTCCACCACTTTCCTAGGTAGCCTGGTCCAATGATTCACCACTCTTTCTGTATAGAAAATATTCCTAATATCCAAACTAAACTTCCCCTGGAGGAACTAAAGCCTATTTTCCTCTCAGTCTATCTCTAGTTACTTGGGTAGAAGAAACCAACACCCACTTCACTACAACCTTCTTTCAGGTAGTTATAGAGAGCGATAAAGTCTCAGCCTCCTCCAGACTAAACAACCCCAGTTCCCTCAGCTGCTTCTCATGAGATATGTTCTTCAGACCCCTCACCAGCTTTGCTGCCCTCCTCTGGACCTGCTTCAACACCTCAGTATCTTTTTTTATACTTCAGTGAAAGGATTGATATCCCTGGTCATCCCCTGGTTGATACGTGGAAATTTTAAATCTTAGCTGTACTTGTATTGTTTTCTTAGCCTCACTTGCATAGTTTAGCCATCTCTTGGGTAGAGTTGATAATGAGAAGTTTTGAAACCTTCAACTTTTTGCCTGGCAAAGAGATGGTTTGTTAAGCCTGTCCACACCACCAGAGAGAGAGAGTGGTGGCCCCACCTCTCTTAACACCACGAGATCCTGCACACATGCGGGACTGCTCCAGGCAAACCCAGGCCCCTTCCTCTTCCCCCATCTGCTCTGGTGCTGCACCACAGAGCACTGCCACCACCCCAGCCCCTTGCACCCCACTCCCTGTGCCGTGGGCAGGGAAAGAAAGAAGTTTTAAAAAAAACAACAACAAAAAACCCAACAAAAAAATTCCTTTTTACCCCCTGTCAGTTGTTTTTTTTATGTCTTTTTTTTTTTTTAGAAAAAGAGAATACTGTAAATACATATTATGTTTATCACTTTCATTTGACATTTTGAATGTAGTAATGCTGCTATAGAAAAGATTTTGTCCCAGACAATCATCAGCATCACTGCTTCAAAGCTATATAAATTCAGATTGTAGAGGAGAGTTGGTTCATAACTTCTTTTTCCTTAGGAGCCTTTTTCTAAAGCAATAACAGGTAATTAATTTGCTTATTATTACTACTCTTAATTTTTTTATATCTTTCTAATTTATAGGTAGTAACTCAATTCCAAATTTCTTTCGCATCATGAAGCGACAGTTTACTGAAACAGAGTGGAGTGTAATCAAGTCTATGGGTAGTGAGTGGATGCAGCTGGATATGTTTCATCGGCACTGGGTAATAGTTTTTTTTCCCCCCATTTAAAGACTGCAGTGTTGTAAATGACACATTATCTTTTGATATATTTTGTTATTATTTTCATTATGGTAATATTGTATACTTTTTGTAGTTACATGTTCATGTGGAGAAAATAATGTACTTAATGGAATAACTTGGAGAACAATAGCACAGCTGATATTTCTAGAAGGATCTATACCTTGTTCTGGGTATGTGTTTAGTTAAAAGTTCATATCCATAGGTGCCACTTGGTAATTCTGGTTGCGTGTTCATTATAATGTAACAAGTTAGGCTAAGTAGTAACAATGCTGATAACTTTAGATAATTGCATCAGTCTATCCTCACATTTACAGTCTTATACAGTGCCTGTTCAGAAGTAATGCTTATAGAACAGCTTGAAAACAACCTGTATGAATAAAATACATTTATTCTGTGTTTTAGGCCTTAAAAGAAAGCTTCTTAAAGGCTGTTGGAGTCGGAATTGGCTTTAACTTGCAAAGAATTGAATTTAGTGTGTCCCCATTGCAACTGGAAATAGGCAAGGTGTATAAGGAGACAGAAATGCTTCTAGATGGAGATAAAGAAGAGGATTGGACATTTGAGGTAAGAAATTTTCTGATTTATTTTTCCAATAGTTATAAACACGTTTCAACACCCTATGGTTGCATTTTGCACATTTGATTTTTTATTTTTTAATTGTGGCTTCACACCTTTTATGTTATACACATTGAACATATATAAATCAAAACTTAGGATATTTGAAGTGTTTTTGATGATAGCAAAAGTGGCCCAGAGAGATATTAATTATCATGACTTTTTTTCTGTTCCCAAAGTATGTTTCTTGAACTTTTTGAAATTTATCTTGGTGTGTGCAAGAAGTTCACTGAAGCATTTTCAGATCTCACTTCTGAACATTGTGTAAGATTTTAAAGTTCTTCGTCAGTTTGTCTAGAATGGGACTAGTAACTAATTAACCCATTATTTAATGTTTATGTTAAATGTTTGAAATGCAGGAGTTGTCTTCAGCTCCTTCGAGTTTCATAGTTCTTGCCCATACAAACTGGTAGAAATGTGCTTTTGTGGGTTTGGATTTACAGTGTGCTGATTGGCTGCTGTCTGTGGGAATGAAAACATGCAAAAAACTTGCCTTTTTCTTGCCTTCTTGAAAGGTATTGTGACAGGAATTCTTATCATTAAACATCTATCCTGTTAGATTTGGTAGAAATGACGCATAGCATCTAATGTAGTTTTAAAGGGTGTATAGGGAAAGAACTGATAGGGAAATGGTTTAGTGGTGGATTTGTCAGGGTCAGGTTAATGGTTGGAATTTATGATCATAAAGGTCTTTTCCAACCTTAATGATTCTGATACTATACAGTGATCTAAAATTATTTAATTAACCCAAGAAGCCAAGCTTTAAAAAGAAGCACAAACAAATCACAATACTGTTTCTCTACAGCTCAGAGTCCCTTCCATTCAACCAACTAGCACAAAAAATAAATCCAATAGACATTGACTTTAAAACTGTCTATAAAGGGTGCCTTGTTCCAGTCTGCCAAAGGTAGTGCACCTGGTATATAGGTGACTAGCAATTGAAAGAACACATACTTTGCAATTTCTCAAAATAGTCAAGTGTGCTTCTGAGTATTCAGTTTCCAATACATGTTTACAATACATGAAAGTATCTCCGTATTGGAGGCAATTGTTCCAGCAGAGCTTGTTTAAATGACAAATTCCTGCTGTGTGCTTATTTTGTGTAGTATGCAAACGTATGGCGCACCTGTAGTAAAGGTGCGCCATACGTTTGAAAGAATTAATGAACCCCTAATGTTTACATTGTAGCATAAATTGACTTCTTTACAGTTCATTCCTTTCAGCGTTTCGTGCCATATTTGGTTTTGTGTTATTTTAAAAGTTTAACCATACTAAATCAGCCCTCTTACTGATACTGTCATATTCTAGGAATTTAGTATGTCATGCAAGACTGTGACACGTCTTGTAATATAATGCTTTCAGTATTAGTGCTACCAGTGGACCATTGTCTAGGAAGTATCTTTTGATTGACTTCTGCAACTCCTCATTTTGGTCTTTGATGTTATGCCTGTGCTTGATTTACTAAAATAGCCTGAAGATGATGATGATGTAGATAGCTCCCTGTATTACGTAAATGCATTTATTTTATTTTTCCATATTACTTAGTAATTACTGCTAGAAGTTAATTTAATCTGCCAGAGAAATGTCTCCCCTTCCATTCTCTTCCATGCTTACCCTCCTGCTTCCTAAGAACACAGCCTTTTAATGAGGCAGACTGTAGTATTTCAAAGGAAGGAGTTATTATCAAGTTTCATTTAAATACAAGCTCAATCAGGATATAATTTCATTTGAATGTCAAAATTTATTACAATGAAATTTGAAAAAATAATTAGTTTTTCACTTACCATCCCCAGCCTAAAATTAAGCATCAATGTACTCTTTTGTCTTCCAAGTTTATTTTAATTTTCTGCACATTTACTAACAAAAGCCTTTTTTTTGTTTCATTATTTGCCCTTGAGCCAAATGCTTGAAACAACTTTTTAACTGAAAACACTAATTTTGAGAAATCTGGAAGAGTCACCCAAGAGAGGTCATTAAGAAACACCTGTAAGATTGCATATTACTGGTATAGTGTTTTCCTTATGTTCCCTGTTGTGCTGAGTTTGCTTGAGTGATTTTTTTCGTGTCAAATAAAAAATACAGTGACCTCACTTTTACTTTTCATATATATCTTCATGATATAAAATTATCTAAGAGAGAAAGGCTGTTAAAAAATAGATTTTTACATATTTTGGATTGTCTTATTTCAGTTTTAAAGACAATCTAGTCTGCTCAAAACAGAACAGAGAACTAAAGAAGATTTTAGCCATTTAAATCACAGAAAATAGTCTGAAATGTTAGTTGGTGGGGACATTGCTGTTATCTTATTAACCACCTCTGTTGGGATCTGGCGACGCCCATCTTGCCATCTGATTCCCAAAAACTGGATTTCTTGTGCAGGTGCCTTGACCTTGCTTCTTTTTATGGCAAAACCAGCATCTAGAAGAATTTCAATTATCTTCTTACCTTTCTGAAAGACT